>VMDO01024979.1:0-28964 GCA_007922755.1 Pedetes capensis | reverse complement strand
ACTAGGTCTTCAGGCTGTATACTTTAGAATCTAGCTGAACTGCTAATCATCAGTATTCACTCTGTGAGCTGATATGTTACAAAACACCATTATATTTAAAGCTTGACTGTGCTAATTTGCAAGTCATTTGTAAACACCTCAGAACTCATTTACAACTACATTTGTCCTTCTACCTTGGTCTGTCCTCTAAAAGGAATTTTGAGTGAAGCTCCAAATTCTCTTTCTGTTCTTTTAATTTTCTTTTACACTCTAGCATGGGAATACAGAATTTATGAGGAAGGAGCAAGCAGCTTGGAATGATTTGGCATGGAAATTCTATCAACTTTTCATTGCTTAAGAAAGCACCAAGTTCATAAATGAAACTGACCTTTTTTTTCTTTTCTGCTGTCTATATCAGATTTGAAATAAGAAATATACGAATTTTCTAAAATGAATTGGAAAAGTTTCCTTCTTTTCATATTGGGAAATAATTTAAACAATCCAACAGCCATCTACTCTTTGAAATTTAGATAGAAGGGACCTACCTAACCTGGGCATGACACATGTTTTAGAAATAGATCCTAGGTAGTAGTATTCAAATTTTTTCAGAGATCATCTGTTTACTCAAGCTTTCTACTTAGGTCAATTTTAAATATTTATATATCATAGAAAATCAGCAATTTTACCTGGACCTTCATATTTGTTGCCAAAATGATAGACCTTTTGAGTGATTCCTCTGCAGTATAATGAATAATTTAAAGAAGTTCAGAGTAACTCAAGCATAAAGGACAGAAAGGAATACAACGAACACATTTTAATGGTACTTAAATAGATACAACCTGCCTTGACTGCTGTCTAATTCTTTTAAAGCAGTTTAGAGATTTATGACCTCTGGGAAAAATTTACTTAGAAGGTTATGTTTCAAAAATGATATTTATGATCTTATTATTCAGTGATCATTTTTCTTCCAAACAGTACTATGGACTCATACATTATGTAGATTCTCTTCCTTCTTGAAGCAAAGGCAGATGAGTAGAAAGAGACTTTTATGTCACCAGGGAAGTAAACTTCCTGCTACCATGCTTACAATTTAGGGAGAATAACTGAAACTCAATTAGAAGTCTAAGGTTCTGCAGGGGAGGGTGCCACATGCCTATAATCCCAGCAACTAGGGAGGCAGAGGCAGGAGGATCTCAAATTTGAAGTCAGAGGCAGCCTGCATAATTTAGCAAAACCCTATCACCCATAATAAACAAACAAACAAACAAATAAATAAGTAAAGGCTGGAGGTACAGTCCAGTGGTAGAGCACTTAGAAAAGTATGTGAAGTCTTAGGTTCTGTCCCAGACTTCAACAACTGCTGATTAATATACAAAAGTAAATTTTGTTTTCAGACTCCTCTGGGATCTTAACATCTATCTTAGCTTTGTTGTTGTTGTTATTGTAAGGTGTTGTCCAGTTGAGTCCGACTATATACAACAGACAAAACATTTCCTGATAGTGTGTCATGCCTGACACTATTGTCAGTGCGTCTCTGCTGTTTGTAAGGTTTTCAATGGCTAATTATTTTGGGAAGTGGGCTTCTGGGTCCTTCTCCCAAGCCTATAGCACTTGGTATTCCCAGGCAGTCTCCCATCCAAGTACTAACCAGGCCCATCCCTACTTGGCTTCTGAGATCTGATAGGACTGGATGCCACACTGGTACCACTGCAGGCGTCTTATTTTAATGCAGTGAAAATAAAACTTTTCCTGATATTTCATATAGATGAAATATGGATGCATTTCTATGTACAGCTCTTGGTCATGCCCAACAGTGTTAATTACATCATCACCACATAGGGTCACAATGAGTTGGATCTGACTCGACAGTACCCAACAATACCAACTCACTACATGTTCACCACACTGTAGTTTCTATTAGACTAAACATAAAAGCAAGCAGCTGGCAGGAGATAAGGTTGAGATACAGTGTGATAACATGTGCATAGGCACAACTCTGATATAAATTCTGAGAAATAATAATCGGTGAGTTGGTCACTGACCAATATACAAAACATTGTGCATTATCGGGGCTAAAAACATCTGCATTCTGGGGGTGGGGTCAATTTTGCCCATCTCTTAGCACATCCTCAGGATGATGTAACACTTTATCTCAGTAGGAAGGCATTGTCAATGTGTTCTCAGCTTTGAGATCCATTCTGAAGCTAAAATTATCAACATCCATTTTCATACCCTCTGCCCCTTCAGGTGCTCTGTGTGGTGAAAGGGTTATTTCTACCACACGTTCCTGCTTCACCACTGATGACCTGCTCCCTCTTGGCCTATCTTCCCTGGTAAAGTCTTCATGTGTTCCCTCAACCAGAGTCACAGAATTACTTACACTCCTGTGTCAAAGGGTCTACCTTTTATATTACCGAAAATTGTGTATGCATCTTCTCTATGAGCTTGCAAGTTTTTGTCAGGAGAGAATTAAGGAAGGTTAAATGTGGGGAGAAAGAAAAGAAATACTGAAATTATATTGAGATGAACTATATAAAGAGCTAGAGTGAACATTTCTCTATGAGGACAATGAACTTTTCCCCATAGTCTATCTGAAAGGATTTTTTCATATGTTCTTTATGGTCTTTGTATTCTTCCAAATAGTGACTTTGGATAATTCCTTTCATACTAGTTAATATGATGAAAATTGTGGTAAAATATTGGAGTTTTGGTAAAGATACCTGCAACACCTGGATCCCTTCCTTCCAAAAATTCTTACTGTTTTAGAGTTCCTATGAGATTAAACACTCAAAGACTAATAAGAGTGTGTGAGATGAAGGACCTATTTATTAGTACCTGGGAAGATCTGTACTGTCCCAAGGCAGAATTCTGATGCAATCTTGTATTGAAGCATACGGACTTGGAGTGGGATATGAGCAGATCCCCTTAATTTGGCCTGGAAGGATACAGTTGCCATTTAATGAGGTGGGAAAGCTTTTGGCTGGGAATAGGTTTGAAGGTAAAAATAGGAGTTTAGTTCATGAATATTGGGAGATTGAGATAGCCACTAGACACTCCAGTGGAGAAGTTATTAAGCTTTTAGATAAGAACTTCTGGCAAGGTGGCTGACTACCTGTGTCTGATGTATTTCCTTTCCACTAAAAGACCAAAACAAAGAATAAACAACTACATTCAGCCAATGTATTTAAGGGAGAGTGACAGAGTTTGGTGGGGACGTGGCAGGGATACCAAGGAGCATAGAGACTCCAGAGGGCTTTGTAAAGAAGAGAACAAAGCATCCTCTATCTTTTGCTCCATAGCCATGGTTAGGATCAGCTCAGAGTCAAGAGGGCTTCCCATAAGGAGAGAGGTAGCCTTCAGAAGTGAATGAGATGTAAAGCCTTTCCCAGACAAGCAAAAACTGAGGGAATTCACCACCAACAGACTGACCTAACAAGAAATGCCTAAAGGAATTGTACATCTGGGAGCAAAGGAACAATAGCCACCATCATAAAAACAAATGAAGATATAAAACTCACTTGTACAGCAGATAAACAAAAGAGAAAGAAAGAATTATAGCTTATTAATACAGAAAAAAAACACCAAACCACAAAGCTAAACAATAAGAGAAGAAAGAACCAAGAAGTATACAAAAACCAATCAGAAAACAATTAACAGGATGACAGGAATAAGTTGTTATCTATCAGTAATAACCTTAGATGTAAACAGATTAAATTCGCCAGTTAAAAGACATAGGTTAGCTGCGTGGGTAGAAAAAAACCTAAATATATGCCTAGGAAAATCTTGTTTTACCAATAATGACATACATAGAACTCACATGTGAACCTCCTATCCTATAGAGCCATCAAAAGGAAATGAAATCCATATATCAAAGAGATACCTGAACTCCCAAATTTATTGCAGCACTATTCCCAATAGCCAGGACATGGAATTAACCTAGATGTTCATTGGCAGATGAATAGGTAAAGAAGACATGGTATATATACACAATGGAATATTATTCAGCCATAAAAAAGAATGAAATCTTGTCACTTGCAGAAACATGGATGGAATGAAGGAAATTTCATTAAGTAAAATAAGCCAGGCATAGAAAGACAAATACTGCATGTCTTTATTTATTTGTGAAAGGTAATAAAAATATGATCTCACAGAATTAGAGAGTAGAATAGTGGCTAATATAAGTTGGGATGAGTAGGGAGAGAGGGAATAGAGATTGGAGAATGTGTACCAAAATACAGTTAGATTAGGGATAGGTTATCGTGTCCTATAGCATACCAGGATGACTGTAGTTTATAACAAATTATTATACATCTTAAAATGAGTAGAGAGGAATTCAAGGTTCCTAATAAAAAGAAATGATAAATGTATAAGATGATGGAAATGCTTATAACCTTGATTTGATCATTCACATCATGTATGTATATTGAATTATCACACTGTACCCCATAAATACATATAATCATCATGTGCCAATTTGAAATTTAAGAATCTATTGTCTGGAAAGATATAAGCTAAAGATTCAAAAGCCTTCAGTAAATAGTTTATATTTAAAGTTATGAGATCAGATGAGATCATCAAAGAGTATAAATAGAAGAGAAAAAAGGCCCCATGACCATGGTATTATTCAATCACCATTATTTCAGATGTGTTCGGGGTGAAGAAACATTCAGGGTACCTGTATTAATCTGTTGTCATTGCTGTAGCAGAAAAATCAACCCAAAGTTATAGGGGAAGAAGTTTATTGGGAGCTCACAGAGAATAGGTCCGTAACAGTGTCAGAACAGGCATGGGTGGTGGCAGTGGTAGGGGCTGTGGCTAATGACCTCATAGGCTGACAGACTAGGAACAAAGAGAGACCAGGGCTACGGGTCCTGGGTAAAAACTTCCAAAAGCCCACTCCCAGGGAGCTACTTCTACTATAGGCCCATCTCCCGAAGTTCTACCATCTCCCAGGACAGTGCCACCAGCTGGAGACCAAATGACATTACCTTTGGGGGACAATTTAGGCCCAAACCATAACAGGACAATATTAGAATGCTTTGTACTTTTTGTTATTGTCACAAGTGAGATTGGTAAAGATCTTTCCTTCAGAGTCAAAGATCTAAACCAATTCATAAACTGAAACAAAGTAGAAATGAGTGAGGAACTTTAAAGTTCTAAAGCACTCATTTGCATCCGGCATTGTTATTTACTCATACTCATCTATTTCACACAACTAATTGATCTAAACTGACCATAACAGTTGGTTTAGTTTGAACAGTGGCCAGACCCAGGACAGTTCTGGCCAGTGAAAAGCAAGGATAGGGCTTCCAGGGCCGTCTGAATGTGTAGCTTTTAGACTCTTAGAGAAAAGTATGGGAAAGGAAGCTAAGTTCTGTCTTCTACTCGGGTATGGATATGAATGGGAAAGGTCATAATACTAGAGGTCCTTGTCTTACAAAGTTGAGTGTAATCAACCATGGGATGAGGTTGACTCTGTAGGTGACCCAAGAGACACCTGGGTCCCTCTTGGTATCACTGAGCTGTGAAATTAACCAACACAGAAATCCATCCTACTAGTATGTGAGCTGAATAAATATCTTTGCTTCCTAACTCATTTTCAGTTGTTTATCCTGTTTCTTGCACCCAAAATTACTCTAATGAATGCATTGTGTGCATACTATCCCCAATGAATCATCTCTAACTTATAAAGAATGTAAATAAGTGTTACAGCTATATTTGGACTAGTTATATTATTCATAAAAGGCTGTGATAGTTTAAGAGATGGTTGGCTTTTCTCTGACTTCAGAGCATAGTGCAAAAATCATTGAATTAGGTCAATTTCAATGGAGAAAAAAACTCCATAAAAGTTTTTATAGTTTAACATGTCTATAAATAACAACGGACAAAAAAACAAAGGCAATGCTCCAAATAAAATAGATAATAAAGAGTAGAGCATAGAAAAAAAATCAAAGAAAACCATTGTTAGAATAACTCTGGGGCCCTTTCTGTCGCCCACTGACCCTGAACTCTTACTGTTTGGTACCCAGCCCATTCGTTTGGCTTGTGCTACCTGTGGCTTTGTATATTTTAAAAATCACCATCATAATCATGGAATCACAGGTGGTATGTGAAGTCGCTTGAAACCATATCTTGTTTCATTCTTATCCTATCTTCTGTTCTAGGTATAAAGACATCACAAATAAGGAAAGTAGCTGGGCGTGGTGGCGCACGCCTGTAATCCCAGTGGCTTGGGAGGCAGAGCCAGGAGGATCGCAAGTTCGAGACCAGAGGAAGTCTGCGTAACTTAGCGAGACCCTGTCTCAAAAAGTAAAGTAAAAAAAAAAAAAAAAGGGCTGGGGGTGCAGCTCAGTGGTCCAGCACTTGCATAGCATGCAAGCGCAAGGCCCTGGGTTCAACCCCTAGTACGGCAAAAAAAAAAAAAAAAAAAAAAAAAGGAAAGTAAGGGTCAAAGAAGTCAAGTAACTTTCCAACGTTACCCCTTTGTCTACGCAATGCTATCTATTTAGTCTCAAACTTATACAGAGATTGGCTCATAGGGGCACTCATTAAATACTTACTGAGCGAATAACTGTCCTCCTTGGTGTTATGATAGAGTTCATAGCACACAGCCTCACATTTAAACCCCAGGCCAGTTCATTACACTATCATTATTCTAAAATGATGGTTGTTAGGACATTTGAATAAGAAAAGAGGAATTGAATATTTCTCCAAATAATCTTTTACACAATGACACTGACTTTGGGCATAACGACCCTACATACTATCACCATGACAACACATTGTCCCTAGTCCTATTCAGACCATTAGGCATATGTTATAAATAGAATATTCAGTTTCATTCTATCTAATTTTGCCTTAATTTTTATTGTAATAAAATCAGAGATAAGCAAGATATTAAGCTTTGGCTTTATAACTCATGAGTTTCATAAAGTTCTTATTAAATAATTCACACAATCATGTGAGGCACGTATAATTATTTTATATTTATAAGATATTTTGTCCACTTAACAAGTAACAAGAATCTACTATCTAGTCAGCATAAAATTAAGGGCCAAAAAAACCCCACAAAAATAAGAAAAAATACCTTCCCTTCCCTCTTGTGACAACACAAGAGCCTATATTTATACACATGACCTATGAATCTGTAAACTTAAAATTAGAGATAATATGGTCAGACAGTGTTACCATCATTTCCTCTAATACAGATACAACCAATTATCAGTGCCTCTTTACATTTGCAGTTTATTTTAGATTTCATTCTGAGAGTCTCAGCTTCTCATAACAGTGAAGACTTTATAACCTGTCAGTTGATAAGCCAGCCAAATTAGGAGTGGGGAAGTGCATTAATTCCAGTCAGTGGGTTGTCCTGTCATATCTAAAGATACATTTGGTAAGGAAGCACCATCCTTTACTTCATGTAAAAAGAAAAGAAAATGTGCTCCAGGAAAGTTCTCAGAAAATAAATAAAATGCCTTCATTAATTAATTATACTTAATTATGGTCTTTTAGATTTTTCTGAGGATTGGGAAGGCATATGGTGCTGTCTGGAATTAGTAATGACAATAATAGTTATTGTTGACCAGTTAGTATGTGTTAGGCATCATGATCTGGCTATTTATGTTCATTAGCCACTAATCCTTCAAATATAATGTTTGTATTACCATCAGTCCATTTGAAAGAAGAGGAGCCTAGACCTTGAAGAGATCAAGAACTTGTCTGGCTCCTAAGAAATGGAGGCATGATGGAGGATATTTGGATCTTATTGGTACTCATCTTCCTTAGTAAGAAGTTCATTTCTACTTGATCTCAAAGTGACACATAGACCATTTATAGCAGAATTTTTACAAGTAAATATTTTATTAAGCAAAGACATTTCTAATCCTTTGTCAAATATCTTGAGTTATTAACTTCTTTCATGTAAAACTTTCTTTCTGTCACTCAGTGGTACCAAAATAGCTCCAGCAGGCCCTGAAGCCAACAAACGACCCCTGGGGTCATTGTGTTGCTGTTTTGGTTCAGGATTCCCTTTTCTTCTCTGCATCCTTGTTTCACAATGCATGCTAATGGCTCCAGGTGGCAAGGATGCCACAGGCCTCAGTTAATGAGCCCATTAGCAATCAGTACTGCTGTGGGTGGAATCGAAAACAACTCCCAATTTGTATGAAATCAAAATGTACATTGAACATGAGCAATGTACAATGATAAATGCATATATGGAAATGTCATAATAAAACCTATTAAGTTGTACACTAACTAAAAAATTACTAATAAAAAAGAAAAAGCAATGAAAAGAATCAGGAATATAAATTTGAATGGCCCCATTATTATTCTCTTAGAGACCTTGTACTGTAGAAAGCTTGTGAAAATATTTTAGCCTCTTCTTTCCATCACTGGGAAATGTTTGTTAATGGGAAAAACTGAAGAAAACAACTCTAAGATTAAACCCGGACAGTGAATGAAAAGAACTAAGCTTCACTTGGAGTCTTGTAAATGAGACAAGAAGAAAAATCAGAGGTTTGGTGTTTTTTGTTTTTGTTTGTTTGTTTTTTAAGCAGAGCTCTTTAGTATTTCAGAGTTAATGGGTAAAACTCCAAATTCCTGACCCCTTGAAAGCATCTTGAATGAACATCCAGAAGTCTGACGCTTTGCTATAGAGCAACCTAATTATTCAAATCTATGATGAGATGGGAGATGGCAGAGCAGGCTTCTTTCCAAAATTCTTGTCTTCTATGGGTGATTAAAATATTGCACTAACTCCAGGACACATGAATGCGTGGCCTAGACCAGAGTTTTTTAATGTTGGCATCATTGACATTTAGGACCAGGTCACACTGAAGACGAAGGTGCGCCTGACTCATGCCATGGCATTTTCAGTCACATCATATGATTGTGAAAGTTGGACATTGAACAAGGAGACAGGAGAAGAACTGACGCCTTTGAATTATGGTGCTGGAGATGATTATTGAATATACCACGGACTGCCAAAAAATCCAACAGATCTGTCCTAGAAGTGCAACCAGAATGCTCCTTGGAAGCAAGGATGGCTAGACTTGTCTTATGTATTTTGGACATGTCAGGAAAGACCAATCCCTGGAGAAAGACATCATGTTTGGGAGAGTGGCAGATCAATGAAAAAAAGGAAAACCCTCCACTAGATGGATTGACATGGTATCTGCAACAATGGGCTTAAACATAAATAAGATCACGTGCCTGGCACAGAATCAGGGAGTGTTCCGATCTGCTGTACATAGGGTTGTTATGAGTTGGACTTGACTCAAGGGCACCTCACCACAAGAAGAACAATTTTTTGTTGTGGGGCTAGGCTTCCCTAGCCTATGTCCGCCAGATGCCAGGAGCATGTCCCTTTCTAGTCATGACATAAAAAATGTCTTCAGAAATTGTCAAATGTCCCTTATGGGGCAAAGTCACCTACAGTTGAAAACCACTGACTAATACATTGCTCTTTCAAACTCCTATGATGACAAATGCCTCAGCTTACTGTACTCAGGAGATCTTGCTGCCCAATGCCAGCACAGTGGGAAGGTCTCTTACACTCCATTGTTGTTGTTGTTGTTGTTAGGTGCCGTCGAGTCAGTATCCAACTCATAGCGACCCTGTGTACAACAGGGAAACACTATTGTCAGTGCTTCTCTGCTGTTCATAGGGTTTTCAATGGCAGATTGATTTTTGGGAGGGGGTTGCCAGGTCCTTCTCCCAAGCCTACAGCTTTTGGTGTTCCCTGGCGGTCTCCCATCCAGGTACTAACCAGGCCCGACCCTGCTTAGCTTCTGAGATCTAAACACTCAGCCATTGAAAACCCCATGAGGGCTGGATACACTCCGTTAGGTGGCTTTAAATCTCAGTTCTTTCACTTACTGATTGTGTAGACTTAATCAAATTATAGCATAATAATATTTTAAATTATTATTTATGCAATACTTATTCATTCACTTATTCAGCTAAACTGTACCAAAGCAGCCAGGAAATCTACTAAGATTCTGTGGATACAGTATTGGGTAAAAATAATATTGACTCTCCTGATTTCTTTGAACTTATAGCCTATGCAATGAGATGAATATTAATCAAATAATTGCCTATCTAAGTGAGCAATTGCCCAGTCACATGAGCACTGTTAAGTACATGGGATATGTAGATGGGGAAAAAAAAAACCCAGACATTCTGAAGCTTCAGCATGACTTAACTACAGAGAGCAATTCACCATATGCCAAATATTCTGCTAAACATTTTTCTTATGATCTCAAAGAAAGAGTACATGGGGCAGGACATAGGGGCTGTTGATATTATTAATTACCACATGAATGCTTGGGTTGCTGTCACTCAACCAAGGGTCACAAGATTTGAGAGTGTAAATGCTGGGATTCAAGGCCAGATTTGTTATGCTTCAGAGCCTGTGTTTTTTGTTCTTTAATTACTTAGGTAATTACCTCTTCATTACTCCCTCTTTTAGTTTCATACTTGATTTATTTTTAATAATGAAACATTTCAGGATATGTGCACAGATGTAGAATATAAGTACTTACATATCTATCACCCTGCTTGAGAAATCCAAGTTACCAATACACCCAGAGCAGCCTATGACATCTTGATTCCAGTGTCTTCCCCAAAACCAGATTTGTGACTACCATCTTGATATGTCTTTACTACATACATTTATAGCAGTCCTAAAAAATACAGTATTGTACAATCTCTTAAACTACAAAATGATATCATAATACTCATATCCTTCTGTAGTTTAATTTACATGCATTCTACTGAATTTTATCCATGATGATCCATGAAGCTATAGTTCACCAATTATCATTATACATTTCCATATATAAAAATTCCAACTTATTTACTCCTTTATTGTTGAGCTGCATTATTTTTAAGTTTTTTACTAATATAGGCAATACTGTGACAATATTCTGCATACCCCTCTTTGTACAAATGCCAGTTTTTGTAAATACTCTATGTAGAAATTTCTAGATTGAAGAGTGTAAGCATCTTCAATTTTACTGGACATTGCCAAATTGATCTTCAAAATGATATCAAACTTAGAAACACTAATTAAGTATATGAGAGATCTTCTTATTCCATGTCTTTCTTCTCCAAACTTAGTACACTGTTAGTCATATTATTATATATCTCCCAGTCTGTAGTCTGTCACTTCAATTCATTTATGATGTTTACTGTTAAGCAAAACTAAATTCTAACATAATTAAATCTATTAATCTTCTAAAGCCATGGTTAGTGCTTTAGGGGAGTATGCTATTTGATGAAACCATATAAATTAAAAATTTATAGAAGCCCTTTGCATAATTTGACTTGCAATGTTTTGTGAGTTTAACATATTGGTTTTCTTTTAATTTCTTCTTTAAATCTTTCATTATTTGGTTCTTTGCTCTTTTTTGTTATTGGTTTGTCAGGTATACATGTTGCAAGTATATTTTCTCAGTTTACAGTTCATCTTTTTTTTTTTTTGCAGTACTAGGGGTTGAACCCAGGGCCTCATGCTTGCATGCTCTGCAAGTGCTGGACCACTGAGCTGTACCCCCAGCCCTTTTTATTCTTTGCTTTTTGAGACAGGATCTCGCTAAGTTACACAGACTTCCTCTGGTCTCAAACTTGCGATCTTCCTGGCTCCGCCTCCCAAGCCACTGGGATTACAGGCATGTGCCACCATGCCCAGCTACAGTTCATCTTTTTATTTGGATTATGTTGTCCTTTGCCAAGCAAATGTCACTAATTTTTATGCAAATTTATCATCATTCCTAAAGGAAAGTGCATTCTTAAGAAAAATCTTCTGAACTCAAATCCACAAAAATATATTCTTCTAATATGTTTAAGATTTTATTTTTAAATTTAGGTCTTAGGACCTAGAGATCATATTTGTATATGGTGTGAAGTTGGGATCCAACTTCATATTTTTCTATGTGAAGAACTACTGTAATTGTCCTAGTCTCCCTCAACCCAACTGATCAGTATCACTACCTGTATCACATAATCAACAACCAATATATATAAATATGCACCTACACTATCTCTTTTCTTTCATTTGTTTTATTTTTGTCACATTAAAAATATTATAGTTTTGTAATAAGTCTTGATATCTGGTTATGTATTGATCTTATCTAGTGCTCTTATTATTATTTTTGACTCTTTGTTACTCTAATGTAGACTTTAAGGTAGACTTTCAAGTTCTGCAAAACCTGTTGACATTCTTGTTGGAATTATACCACATTTGAGATTAACTGAGAGAAACATTTTATTTTGATAACCCAAACATGAGCATGTAGATCCCTGTGTTCTCTGTTGCTAGCATATAAAAATGCAGTTGGCTTTCATATATTACTCTTTTATCTGGTAATCTTGTTGAACTTGGCTTAGATCTTATAAATTGCCTAGAGATTTTCTTGAGTTTTCTATGTAGACAGTTATGATGTTTATGAAATTTTAAAAAACTTTGTCTTAGTTCATTTTTTGATAATATAACAAATACTGCAGGCTGTGTAATTTATAAAGAAAAGAAATTGATTTTTTTATTGTTCGGAAGACTTGGAAGTCCAAGGTCAAGTTTGCAGCATCTGATATGAGTCTTCTTAATGCAGTCTCACATTGTAGAAGGAGGAAGAGCGAGAGAGAATTACTATTGTGTCCTCATGTGGCAGAAGAGTAGAAGAAGGCAACCCACTCCCACATGCTCTTTTATGGTGGTATTAGTCTATTCATAATCCCATTAGGCCCCACTCCCAACACTATTGCATTGGTAGTTAAGTTTCCAATACATAAATATTGGGGAACATATTTAAACCATAGCAATCCTGATGTACTTTGTATATATTTTCCTCCTGCAATAGCTAATATTTCCAGAAATAGCTAATATTTCATTAAAATATTAAATATAAGTAGTATAGAAATTTTTATTTTTCAAACCAAGTGCTGAACCTAAGGCCTCATATAAGTTAGGCAAGCACTCTCCCACTGAGCTATATCTCCAATCTCTCTTAAATTTTTTGAGATAGTGTCTCACTAAACTGCACAGGCTGCCTCTGGCCTAGAACCTGTGACCTTTCTACCTCAGCCTCTGGAGTTACTAGAATTATAGGCATGTACCCCGGCATGTGCCTAGAAGTCATTTTTAATTTTTTCTTGATTTGAAGGCTATGTTTCTACATTTATACCATCAGATATGACATTTACTGTAGATTTACAAAAATACATTTGTTATAACCTGGATCTAAATGTCCCCCAAAGGTCATATGTTTGAACATTTGGTCCCCAGGTTGTGGTGCTGTTTGTAGAAGTTATGGAGCTTTGGGAGGTGGGACTCAAGCTGTACAGAAATGGCTCCCTGGAGGTGGGCTTTACCTGAATGTGTTGTTCTGGTCTCTCTCTACTTCCTGATTATGAAGACGTAAAGTCATCTTCCACAGGCCATGCCACACAATGCCACCACACCAGCCATGCCACCATTATGGACTGATCCTCTAACCATGAGCCCCCAGTAAATTTCCCCTCTCATAAATTTGTTTCAGTAGTTTCTCTGCCACAGTGACGTACCACCTGATACAATGCTCTTTACTAATTTAAGAATGGTCCCCTCTATGAGAAGATTGCTGAAACACTTTATCATCACTGGAAATTAAACTTTTTCTAATGCCTTATTTCCTGCATGTATTTAGATTTTTACTTCAATCTGTTATGCATTTACTTACCTTAATGAATGTGGTGAATTACATAATAGATTGCAGCATCAGATGTAAATTACAGAAAATAATCTTTACTTTGTAGAATTTTGTGAGAGTTACTCTAGGTGCCATCTAAGAAGAGTTACCAGCTAGTCACAAAGTAAAAGTGATGGCCACTCTCTCCCTTGTTCCTCTCCAGACACATTCTCCACTCTGTCTCTGTGTCCTGTCACTGCGTTAATGGCCAGCGGGCTCCCTTGCTTCTGTCTCTGGTTAAGGTCAGGCAATGGGAGGCTACAGCGGGCTAGTGAAGGATAGGAGGAGGATGAAATTAGTACTTTTAACTCCAGAAATCTCCTTGCCAGTTGTCTCCATCCTTCTACCGAAGATCTCAGTTCCTATCCCACAGTTCTCACTATACAACTGCCTGATCAGACTTGGCTACTACACCCTCCTACCTGCCCTTTTGAGCAGGTGACAGCTCCCCTCACCCACCCACACCTACCAGCTTCTGAGTGTTGCTCTATTTTGCACTGATTCCTTAATCCCCGTCCACATCTTTGTTAATTGTCCCTTTACTTCACTGCCCTCAAATCATTCAATTTGTGCTTGTGCTTCTTGCTAGGAATCTGAGTAATACAGAGGTAAATAAATTGTCCATTCCATCCCACTATAACCTGGATGTGGATGAGGATGGCTTTGTTGTTGTATTCTGTGGTACTTGGGCATTGAACCTAGGTCTTTGCACACATTTTGCAAGTGTCCACAGGGCTGTACATTCAGCCCATTTTTTTTTTTTTACCTTTTTGAGATAGAGTCTCCCTAAGTTACACAGGCTGCCTCTGGCCTCAAACTTGCAATCCTCCTGCCTCAGCCTCCAAAGTCACTGGTGTGTGTCACCATGCTTTGCAAGAATGCGCATAAATCAAGTATTTCTGCTCAGTGAAGCATCTATTCATTGTTCTAAGTGATTTAAATGATTGGGTTAATAATTACTACCTCTGGTGGTAAGAAAAACTTTTTTCTGTTGTCATTGACTAGGACTACTTGCAGCTTTCAAGTAACAGTTAAGTAAGCAACATATATAAAGAGCTTAGCACAATGCTAAGACATTATTACAGTTCCTTAACATTTGTTTTGTTTAAAAGGAAAATGTTTTGTTTAAAAGGTTAGGAAAGAGTTTTAGAAGTAGATATATGAGTTACTGCAATGATTTTCAAGCTCATTGTGCTCTGAAAACCAAATATCTTCTCCAATCTATGATATTATAATGGAAATTATATAGCACAAGTCAGAACTGGAAAGTAAAGATATGGAAAATTATTTAACATATCAAAAGGAACCCACATCTACTCCTTCTGGCTATGCCAGCAATGTTTCTCATTTTGGAATGTCTTCCATAAGCTTTGTAAAAGGTCATAGGCTGACAAAGTAGGCCAAGTAGAGTTTCAGTAGGAACCAGAAAGTAGTTCAATAATCAGCCCAGTGAGGAAACAGTAGCAATCATTCACTGGATAATGTTCTTGCTTCTGGTACATTTTATTTTATTTTATTTTATTTTATTTGCATCCCAGCCCATTATTTGTTTATTTATTTTATTTTGAGACAGGGTCTTGCTAATTTATGCATGCTGCCTCTGGCTTTGGCCTGCAGCTGTAGCCCTGTGGTATCCGATCCCGTCAGATCTCGGAAGCTAAGCAGGGTCAGGCCTGGTTAGTACCTGGATGGGAGACCGCCTGGGAACACCAGAAGCTGTAGGCTTGGGAGAAGGACCTGGCAACCCCCTCCCAAAAAAAAAAAAAAAAAAAAAAATCAATCTGCCATTGAAACCCTATGAACAGCAGAGAAGCACTGACAATAGTGTTTCCCCTGTTGAACAGAGGGTCGCTATGAGTCGGATACCGACTCAACGGCACCTAACAACAACAACAAAAGCCTCTGGCCTCGAACTTGTGATCCTCCGGTGTTGCTGGGATTATAGGCATGCACCACTGAGCCTGGCTTTCTAATATATTTTAGATTATTCTAGAATGAAGAGAAATGTCAGGTGAATTTAAAAGCCCAAGGTACTAGAAACCATAGTTTTCCAGCTCTTTTTCAGGGACAAAATGTCTCTGGGATAAAAGATGATTGAAAATAATAATCAAGAAATCTCCTCAGTGTTTAAAATTCTGTATATAATCAGTGCCAAGTACAATAAACAATCCTTGCTTAGAGAAATACTGGCTAGGATATTATATAATTTGGTTATTTGCAAAAATATTCAAGATATATAGTTTCAAGATAGGGAAATAAATAGTTTCATAATGGGCAAATATATCATTTAAAAATATTCAAGAGATGTAGTTTCAAATGGGACCTAAATATTGGTGACATTCGGAATCTCTGTACAGTCCATCTTCCTGACTAGTATGTTGTTGGAAGTAACACTGACTTCTATGTAGTAAAGTATATAGATGCCATGATAATTACAGAAAAACAAACCAAACAGAAAACCAAGAACATAGAGATTCTCTGGATTGGTTCATTTAAAAGCCTTCCAACACTATTCTACTGTGCCTTCTTGTACTCTAAAATATTGTGTTTCCCAGACTCTCTTAAAGATAGAATTCCAGATGTAATTTGGGTTCTATCAGCCAGAGGCTCTCTCGTGAGATTTTGCTTCATAGCTGAGTCACGTATGGAGAAAAGCAGTGTTTGAAGCATCCATTTTGCTAGCAGAGATCATGGCACAGATAGCATGTTTGTGCTGGCAGCTGTCACAGTGGCTTTCTGAACCCACAGCTTCCTATTTTGGAAGATTATTGGCTCCTGGAAGCTCAGTCTGTTGCTGTAGTCATCCCAAAAATTCTGGTTGCTGTTGGCATTCTGAAATAATCACCATCATATACATGAATTAGCCTGCCACTAAAAACTCTGCCTAATACAGTAGATTATAGAACAGCACTGGATTCACAAGCAGAGCTGAAATGAACAATAACAGGAAAAAAAACCACGCCCTTTGAAAGACACATCTAGGAAGGATTGATGTGCACTCACTCTGCATCAGACGCTGTAAACTGCACCATGTGCAACTGTCACACTACCCATGCAAGCTGGTAAACATGGGTGAAAGAAGTGGGTAGGCAAGGGAAGAACAGAGAGGTTGACAGATAAAAACATGCTTGCCCTTTTTTTTTTCTTTCTGAGACACAATCTCACTTCTTAGCCTACACTCACCTGGAATTTGAACTCCTCCTGACTCAGCCTCCCCAGTACTGGGATTATATATATGCACCGCCATGCCTGGCCAGACAACCAAATATTAAATGTGCTTTCAGGGGCAATGTCTAAAGCTTGACAGTCTTGGAAGCTTGACACCTTTTGAAATCAGTGAGAATGGCTGGGTGAAGTGGCACATGTCTGTAATCCCAGTGAGGTGGAGGCAGGGGGATTACAAATTCAAGGCCAGTGGCAGCCTCTGTAATTTAGGGAGGCCCTGTCTCAAGATAAAAAGTAAGGGAGCTAAGGATCCAGCTTAGTGGTAGAGCACTTTCAAAGTATGTGCCAGTCCCTGGGTTCAGTCCCTTATTACCTGTAAAAGTAAAGGAAGGAAGGAACAGAGGGACAGAAGGAAGGAAAACAAAAAAGAAATTAGGCAAAGAAAAAGGGAGGAGACAGGGGAAAGCAGGAAGGTGACACAGGGAAACTAAAAAAAGGAAAGGAGAAGAATATTTTATAAGTATTACTTGATCTATGCAATATACAAACATTGTCTCATTTAAAGTGTTATCACAATATGCCAAATTGGAATATTGATCTCATTTTAGAGGTGAGAAAGTTGCATCCCAGGGTCTGGGATTTCTACCCCAGAAACCATACTGTTTTAAGTTGAGTGCAGTGTGATAGTAGTGGGGAGAGGTTTAGTAAAATTTCTGGTTATCTTTGAGGAGTTATTAGATACATAACAAAAGACTTAACTGTAGAATGAGATTTAGAAGTGCAAGCACTTTTTTCTTGGGCTTTATCTACAGATTGTGATTTTTTTTCTCTACATAAATTCAAATCTTTATAATTTGGATGTTTATTGTTGTTGTTAGGTGCCATCGAGTTGGTGTCTGACTCACAGCGACCCTACATACAACAGGGGAAACAATATTGTTACTGCTTCTCTGCTATTCACAGGGATTTCAATGGCAGATTGTTTGTTTGTTTGTTTGTTTTTTGAGAGGGTGTGTTGCCAGGTCCTTCTCCCAAGTCTACAGCATCTGGTGTTCTCAGGAGGTCTCCCATCCAAGTACTAACCAGGCCAGACCCTGCTTAGCTCCCAAGATCTGATGGGATCGGACACCACAGTGGTACGGCTGCAGGCTTTGGATGTTTAAGCTGGGTAAATTTGAAATGATGACATGGATGTTTCCACATATTTCTTTCCACTCCTGAAAATTTTTGCTGATTTTTGCAGCATAGTGCCCATGAATACCTCTGTAGGATGGGAAGTAAGGAGGAGCAATCCTACTGGAATGAACTGGGCATTAATTACGACACATAATTCCTATACAGATTTAAACTAAGCAACCATGTAAATGAATAGGTTTTTTAAAGGACATGCTGCATCACCAATAGAGTTCACTTAATTTATTTTGACAACTGCTTCTAATCACTTAAGATAACACATTACATGGGTAATAAAAAGCCTTAAATATATGAGACCTCATTGCTGTTTCAGATCAAGTAAAGAGTTTGGGCATGTATTCACCAGGCATTTGTGAGTTGTGTGTACGTGTGTGTGTGTGTGTATGTTTGTGCTAGAAGATTCCTTCAAAGAAACTTTTGGTTTTTCAGATGTGCAGAGAAGTTCAGTTGCATGTGAAATGTGAAAAAATTCTTCAATTACTGTTGCTTTTGTTGTTAGGTGCTGTGGAGTGGGATCCAATTCATAGCGACCCTAAGTACAGCAGAACAAAACATTATCAACACTGTGTTCAATTACTAAATATTTCCAATTCTCAGCTCTCAAGAAAAAAATGACTAAAATTTATTTTAGGTTAAATTATATTCTAAAGTAAATCCCTATGTTGGTCTCTTGTGGGGGGCATTTTATTATATGTTAATCTAGCGCCCTCTTGTGTAAAAGAATTTAATAACAATTTTGGAATTTATATTCTATGTTTTGATTTTTAATTTCTAAGAGAATATAGTCATTATATAATGTTCTTTTATCTTCTTTAATTTCCAAAGTGGTCATAACAAAAAAAATACAGAAATGAACAAGACTGCAAGTTTGCAGTCACATGCCATGCCGTGAGTCTCTGTGAACGAAAACCCCTTTTGTGAGTAAGGACATACCTTAAGAAAATCACATTCACTCCAGGAGGCAAAAGAAAAATAATTTTACAAAACAGAACAGCTAGATCGTATGGGTTCTTGATTTTTTAGGACAAAAGGAAGATGTGGAGATCCAGTGAAGAATAGGAAATCCTCAGCTCTTGTCTTTCCTGTGGCTTTTGCTGGGTGGGTCTTGTTGTTGTTGTTGTTGTTAGGTGCCTTGGAGTTGGTATCCGACTCATAATGACCCTACTTACAAAAGGTGAAACACTTTGTCAGTGCTTCTCTACTGTTCATAGGGCTTTCAATGACGGATTGATTTTTGGGAGTGGGTTGCTGGGTCCCTCTCCTAAGTCTACAGCACCTGGTGTTCCCAGGCTGTCTCCCATGCAGTATAAACCTGGCCCAACCCTGCTTAGATTCTGAGATCTGACGGGATCCGATGCCACAGGGCTATGGCTGCAGGAGGGTGGGGCTTGGACAAGACTAAGTGACATTGTTAATGTTTCCTAGGAGTATGGTCTTCTGACAATTGTTTCTATTTCAGGAAACCTCAGATGGCAACAAATAGAAGAAGGAGTCCTGTTCTAATTAAAGGCAGGGAAGGTCTCCTGGCCACAGGACCCTCTTCTGGGTGGTGACTGAGACTCTGGGGTTTGTAAATCCTTAGACTTCTTAGGACCACAGGTTGACTTCACAGTTTTGTATTTTGCTGTCCCACACTGTTATGGGTTGCATTCCATCTCTCATAGTCGTATGTGGAAGTCCTAACCCTCTGCCTAGCACCTCAGAATGTGACTCCCCCCCACCTTTTAGGAGGGGACAGGTTCTCCCTGTGTAGCCCATACTGACCTCCCACTTGTGATCCTCCCACCTTAGCCTTTCAAGTGATAGGCTCAAAGGCATGTGCCTGGCAGAATGTGACCTTCTTGGAAGCAGGATCTTTAAGGAGTTCATCAAATTAAAATATAGTTATTAGATAGACTCTAATCCAGTACAACCCCAATAAAAATGGGAAATTTGTGAAGATGAAGGCTGAGATCAGGGTGATGTTTTGTAATCTAAGGAACACCAAGATGGCCAGCAAGCCACCAGAAGTTTGACCTCTTTCTGGCTGTGAGTCCTACTTTCCTGAGCTGCCTAAGGCAGCACATTTTGAATACTCTTACTATATTTAAAGATCATGTGGCTCATGAAAGTAGACAGAAGCCAGAGAAATGGATTCCCATGTTCTTCCTTACACTGGTGGCATACAGTTATCCTTAGTAAAAATGGAGGATGGGTTCCAAGTCTCCTGCAGATTCCAAAATCCAAAGATGCTCAAGTCCCTCATTTAAAATGGCACAGTATTGGCATATAATCTATACAAGCCTCCCATGTACTTTAAATCATCTCTGTATTACTTGTAATACTTAATACAATGTAAATGCCAATAGTTGTGGTACTGTTTTATTTAGGTGATAAAGACACAGAAAATAGCCTGTACATGTCGGGTACAGATACAACGTTTTTCCAAATATGTTCTATCTGATTTTGGTTGCACCTGGGAACACCTGGGTATTGAGGGCAGGCTGAACAAGTATTCCCTGGGTTTTTTCAATCAGGCTGAACAAGAAGTGAGCACTTGAGGCAGAAGGCTCTGTCTAACAGCCATGTAGATGGGGGAGAGGGCAGGATTGTTTGGCTTAGGAGTGGTTCTGGGATGGATTCCTGGTGCAGAAGTGGATGGGTGACTAGGACTTAACAGATGTGATCACGTCCACTTCCTGGCAACAGGGCAAAACTCTGGGCAGCAGTCATGGGGAGAGTCCTCTTGTCCAGCTCGCTTTCTAGTGATGCCTGATTTTCCAGTCCATCCAACATTTCTCTGAGTTGTCTGGAGTCCTTCTAATAAATTCCATTTCCTGCTTAATTGGCCTGAGTGTACTTTTCTTCCTTACAACTAAAAACTCAGACCTAAATACTCCTTATGAAAAAATAATGACTCAACAATATTAAAAATAGAAAGCAGGAAGAGGAGTGGGCCACCTGTCCTTACTTCTCCAAGAAAATATTAACTTTGGCCCACTCCCAGCCTTTCCTCCACATTTCTTTTATTCTTTTTTTTTTTTTTTTTCCAATACTGGGGGTTGAACCCAGGGCCTCACCCTTGCATGCTTTGTAAGTGCTAGACCACTGAGCTGCACCCTCAGCCCATTTTTTCAGTTTTTAAAACAGGGTCTTACTAAGTTACACAGACTTGCAATCCTCTTGCCTCCGAGTACTAAGCTTTTAATTCCATGTTTTGCTTCTTCCTTGTGTATAAGGCTGGCAGTTGGAGATATGAAGCTGGTGTTTAGCCCTCTACCCATTAGAATGTCCTAGTTTATATTTTTCTCCCTTCTTTCAGCTGCAAAGATTGCCTTGGAGATGGGCTGCTCTCAAGAAAGGAATAGTAGAGAGGAGCCCTGTTCTTGACTTTTGCATTACAGAGGAGACTCGTCTACATCTTCCTTGGTAAGGAGATGTTTCTTCAAAACAGGATCTTTGATGCCAAGAGGTAGATGTTTGAAGGTATCAAGAAATTTGTTTGACTAATTAGTTTGGTTAATTTGTGTGGTTTTCAGAAGTCCAAAAATATTACTTTCTAATATCAAAAGCAGGGGCTGGGATTTAGCTCAGTGGGTAGAGCGCTGCGCTGCAGTCTCTCAGGTCCTGAGTTCGATTCCCAGCACCGCAAAAATGGGAGAAGGACCTGGCAATCCACTCCCAAGGCAATCCCGAAGCAGTCAGCCATTGAAAACCCTATGAGGGTCGCTGAGTCGGATACCGACTCGACGGCACCTAACAACAATATCAAAAGCAAAGCTGGGAGGACTCATAGAGTCACATCTGCCCAGCAGCACAGCTGAGAAGAATGGAGAAGGCCATAAAAAGGGGATTGGCCTTTTCTCCCACCTCTGTGGCAGATGCAGCTGAGTGTGCCAGTGGGCTGGACATCCCTGGACAAAAGTGGGAGGATAGGATGGAGCTTTGCATATTTTGATGCCCAAGGGAAGAGGGGCAGAGAAGAAACAATCAACAAGAGACTAAAGGAATAACTAACACCAGGAGCAAATGCTGCAGAGAAGTGGCCAGATGACCAATCCTTGCCTGCTCCTGATGTTAAGGAGTTTATCTCAGTCCTTGTGTCCCTGTTAAGAGGAATTTAATAAGACATTATGTAGCACAAGGAAAGGCGGAGAGCAACTGGAGTCAGTGAAGCAAGCTTTATTGAAAGGAAGGAAAAAAGGGGTGAAGAAGTTGAGGGAGAAAGTCAGCCCAGACCTGCTGTGGAGCGGGTTGCTCAAGAGGGAGTCAGCATTTTACCTGGTAGCCGTCTCAAGGCCATTGATGCTCAGACTCATGTAGAAACATGAAGTAACATCAAAGTGAGAATGCCTGTGTGCAGTCATTTACGATAGTCTTGTTCATTGTTAGCAAGTTACTTCCTTCCTTACATTGTGTTTCTGTGGTGGAATTCAAAAGACTTTTATTCCACTCTTGCATAAGTTAATAGCTATGATTGTATAGGTGAGAAAAATAGTTTGAGTTAATTCTTAGTCATCTTTGCCTCATTCCCTGCTGCTCATATGTAATTGCTACCCAACATCCCACCTTCCAGAATGAGAAATGCTAAAATCTTTTAGGGTAAAGGGCATTGGTTTGGTTACTTCCTGCTGAAATAAGAAGTCGGTGGAAAGGCCATGTTTTTTAGCTCCTGTTGACTGTCAGCAAGGGAAGGGTGATCTAGTGGTCTTCTGCTTAGAGTTAGAAGCAGTGTTTGAGCCAGTAAGTAGGGGCTGATACCCTGGTTACATCACTGTTTGGAGTTTGATTGCCTGGAGCCTGGAAGATACCAGTTGTACCAGGACATTAAGTAAGCATGAGCCAAAGATACAGAATAAGATTAGAAATAACAAGAAGGAAGTACAGAATCCAAGAGAGTCCAGATCCATTCAGAGAAATTACGTAGGGGTTGTCCCAACCAGGAAGTGTGTACAATATTCTGAGTAAGGCCTTTTAATATGTTTGGGGCTAGGGTATGTTTTCCTGAAGTTTGACAGCCATGGAGATACTTAATAAGATTTGGTAAGGTTTCTTCTAAATGGGCTATAGGTTAAAATTTTGGAAGAGCTGGTAGGACTAGGAGTCTGGACTTTCATGGTTGTAGCTGTGATGCCACAGATGTGGACAGAGATTGTTGCAATTTGTTAGCCTTTTTGGAATACCATTTTCTACTGGTGTCTTTTTTAGTAGATTTTGTAACAGCTAGCATTTGTTGTTGTTGTTAGGTCCATCTACTGAAGTCCAATTTATAGTGACCCTGTGTACAACAGAATGAAACATTTTCTGACACTGTGCCATGCCTGGCACTATTGTCAGTGCTTCTCTGTGATTCAAAGGGTTTTCAATGGCTGACTATTTTGGAAGTGGGCTTCTGGGTCCTTCTCCCAAGCCTATAGCACCTGGAGTTCCCAGGGTCCCATCCAAGTGTTCCCAGGCTCCCAACCAAGTACTAACCAGGCCTGACTCTGCTTAGCTTCTGAGATCTGATGAGATCAGGCAGCATGGCACTTAGAGTTTCTTTTAGGTCTGGTTTAATTCCTTTTGTTTTGTATTTTTACCACTTGCTTCATTTATTATTATTATTATTATTATACTTTCCTGCTGGGTGTTTAAGACCATGTAGGAGACCAAAAACTAACCTTTTTGTTTTTACTGTTAAGGTCAGTCAGGGTCTTCAGGGATTACTTTTAGAGACTTACTAGGAGTCTCTTGGCTTTTTTAGTTTTTCCTTTATCATGTGGCTTCTTTTGGAAGCATTGAGGACACTATCATTTTTAATAACTCTCTTCTTTGCAGAATGTGTGCTGGTTAGAGACAATATCTGGGGCCTCCACAGTCTGTCTGATTAAGAGTTGTAAGGCCCTTTTTTAGGGGGTAGAGCTCCATCATTCCCTGGACTTTGGCTGACTTTAGAGGGCAAAGGCCAAAATATTGGCTGGCCTCTTAGCCCTATTATTCTGATTAGCATTAGCTTCCAACTTTTGGTTGTTAAAAACCCAGAAGTTCACTATTACTAGTGTTAAAGGAGAAATGGATTTTCATGTTAACTTTGGCATAACATTTAGATAAATCTTAGATATATAGCACCTTTAACTCTTAGATGTATACTTTAGTCACATTTATATGGTGGCAAATATTTTGTAATAACCCAAGATAATAGTTGTTCATTTAACTAGAGCCATAAAATTATTAGTAAAAAGACTTTAAAAGAAACAAATACTTATATAAATCTTGAATAGATTAAGACTTAGTTTAAAAACCTGACAAGATCATTTGAAAGCATAAAGACACAACCAACAAACCTGGCAGAACATAAAATCTTAGTTCCTTTATGCCAGGTTTTGGTAACTGTTAATAAGAGTAGATTGATACTGTAAGATGCAGAGTACCAGCAGAGGGATGGTGGGAGTACTTTATTATCCTGTGGAATTCCTGTGTGTAGAATAATTGCCTTGGGTTTTGCTTGGGAAAAACTACAGGCTTGGCAAGGAGGAGGGAGATTTGTCCTGTGCACAGGAGGTGCTGTGGACCCAGAGGGTGGGGCCTTCCTGGAATTCTGGCAGCTGGAGAGCATGACCTGCGTGATCCCTGAGGCAGGACCTGTGTTCCTCCCTCCACCCCCTCCTCCTGCGTTAGGGTATGGCAGCTAAGCAAGTCGCGAGGCAGAGGCATGTTGCAGTTGCAGGAAGAGGTGGCATCTGATGTGGTGTGCTGGTTGAGCACCTGAGCTCTGCTCCAGGACCAAGAGAGCAGGGTGCTACATGAGCTGTGCCTTGGGCACCTAGGGTGCTGCCAGCGGCCTGGGACCCTGAGCGGCAGAGCGCTGCCTGAGACATAGACAGGATAGGCCAGCAGAGGGAAGAGGCGCGGCATGTGCGAGGGCGGTGCTCGATGGGAGTCCAACCCGCATGCGCGCCTCAGCTCGAGACCCCTTCCTTTTTATTTCTGCCTGGTGTTCCATCACCCCCATGGCTAGCCCCACAGAAGAAGCTGCAACCTGAATGCCACAGGCACAGAAATATAACAAGTACAATGAAAAAGCGGAAAATCTCCTTGGGGTGCAGTTGCCCCCATTTAAATTACAAAAGCAACAGCGGAGGGCTCTAGGATTGCACATCCAGCCCATGATGCAACTGTGGTGGGGCTGTAGCTTGTTAATGTGTCCTTTTTGAGGTTCCCTGTAAGTTGGAACTCCCTATTAAGGGAGATATCCCCCAATTGAGGTCCCAATATTGCCAAAAGGGAAGGACCTATTTTTATAGCTTTAACATATGCCCTTCGTTCTCTTAGAAAGAAAAGGAATTTTACACAAGGTACTTCAGCTCATTTCCTCTCTTTATTTTTATTTTTATTTTTTTATAGAAAAGCTGTAGTTGCAGAATAGTGTTATCCCAAGGAAGAATCCATAGGAGTAGACTTCTGATTTCCCATTTGAAAGAGAGAGTGAGAACGAGAGCGAGAGACAGAGAGAGAGAGACAGAGACAGAGACAGAGAGAGAGACAGAGACAGAGAGAGAGCGCGCGAGAGCGAGGGAGCGCAAGCACATGAGGTATAAGTGGGCCCATCCAGCCAGGCACACCTGCCTCCTGGAAGGACAGATTGCTGGTAAGTATCCTACTCCTTTATCACAATTGTCAACCCATGGATAAGAGATGGAAATCCTCACCCTCTATTGTGATTATTTCATTTGATCTGAGGGCATCCTCCCATGGGCCCCAAGGAGTAGGAGGAGGTAGCCTGTTCCAACCCCTGATTCTGAATTGGCCTGGTTTTCCCTTAGCTTAATACATTTTTAATCATCTCTTTAATGTTTGTTTGTCTGGATCCAATGAGGAGAATTGGGGCATATGAGTCTCCTCTTTTCCAAATGCCTTGTAGGTTTGGTAAAGGACATTACTGAATGGCAGAGAGAAACTGGGGATGGACACTGGTGTCAGATTGTTTAAACTATGCAATTGACAATTCACAGCATGTAAGATTCCAGAGGCGAGTTAGAAAATTTATTGAAAGGGCCTGAACACTTGGCTTTACTTAAGCCTCAAAGCAATATGGAAAAAGCTGTCTATATTTAATTTAGAATTCCAAGAATTTCTAGAGGTGTTAGTCCCTTTAAGGTGAATTATAAAAGGTTTAAAGGCTTTGGCTCCAGTAGAAGAGGAAGGAGAAGTTTAGCAATTAGGTTTTAATTGTTATTGTTTTGAAAGAGGGAAAAGTTCATTCTTCTAGGATAGAATAACCGAAATGGCTAGAGCTATATGTAAACATACTGGCTTCTGGGGTCTTACATGTGCTTCCCAATGGCGTTTAAGGGAACAATAAATAGTACCCATTGGGATCTTAGAAAAGGAAAAATTCTGAATCCCTGCTACCAGCAGGCATGGCAGACACAACATTGTTGTATATGGGGGCAAATCTGGAAAAGGTTAATATTTGGACACAATTGTTCAGTTGGAAAAGTGAAAGTAGGTTCCCTGATCATTCCTACTATCAGGTAGAGTTGGGGACAGGGAGAAAGAGAGCTTTGAGATCTACTGGGCAGACTTCCATTTAGGGCAAGATAGGGAAAGAGAGTCAGGAAAGAACAGGCAGAGTTTAATGAGGTGTGGTGGCTGTTCCTAGAGTGTGTGGGAGCCAGGTGCATGCTGCTAGTGAAGGGTGCTTCTCTGGGCTATTAGTTCAGAGCAGGTCACCTCCATGGGGTCTTGGGAAATTCCTCCATGCTGGGGAGCAGTGTAGAACACTGGGGGCTCATCCCTTCTTGATATCTTCCTGGATGGCCAGGAGTGTTTCATCTAAACCAGGAATGAGCATGAACAAATAGGCGAAGACTGTCTCTTTGGTGCCTGGGGCACTCATAAAGACTTGGAGGATATCAACTAGGAGAAAGGAAAAGAAATAAAAGGAGAAGTGGGTGAAGATTAAGAGAGGAGGAGGGAGAGGTTAGCGTAAAGAAGTAAAGGAGTGAAGGAGCAGGGTTCTCGCCCTGGTAGGCTGAAGCAGTAGGGTGCCCTTTCTCCTCAACCTGTCATTTCCACCAAAGAGTTGCCTTGGCCAAGAAACATCAATTGCTGGGGAGGAGAGCCAGTCCCACTGAGAGGCCTATCTGAAGGAATAAGACAAAAGGAAGGGGTTCTGCTTTGAGCTCTTCACCCCTAAGGGCTGTAGAGGATTCCCCACAGACTATGCCAGAGAGTTGCCCTGGCTGTTAATCATCAATTGCCCTCCAAGTCCCAGAAGGCTCCCCCACCCCCCAAAAAAGCCTAGGGCAGGTCCCTCAACCGAGGGAAAGAATATACAGAGGAGCTGGAGGAACTCTGGAGTCACTCAATTTGGGAGAGGAGGGAGAGCAGGACTAGTACTACCTTTGCACTTTTAATCTGACACGTGGCACCAGAGACAGTACCAGATTTTGTCTCAGTCCTTGTGTCCCTGTTAAGAGGAACTTAACAACGCACAAGGCAGCACAAGGAAACTGGAGAGCAATTGGAGGCAGGGAAGCAAGATTGCTTGGAAGAAAGGGAAAGAGGGGTAACGAGGTCAAGTGAGAAAGTAGCTCCGTGGCTGCTCAAGGCAGAGTCAGCATTGTAGCTGGTGGTCATGGCTGCTTTTGTAGTGGTCATCTCCAGGCTCAGACTGGGGTAGAAACGTGAAGTAGCATCAAAGTGAGAATGCCAGCTTGCGGTTATTTATAGCGGTCCTGCCTACGGTTAGCTGGGTATTTGCTTCTTTACGTCAGGGTTCTGTGGTGCCATTCAGAGGACTTTTGTTCCA
Organism: Pedetes capensis; assembly: GCA_007922755.1. Classification (NCBI taxonomy): domain Eukaryota; kingdom Metazoa; phylum Chordata; class Mammalia; order Rodentia; family Pedetidae; genus Pedetes; species Pedetes capensis. The sequence continues at coordinate 1,127 of VMDO01024979.1, read as the reverse complement.
CTCTTGCACAAGGTAATAGTTTTGTTTTGTATGAATGAAAAAATAGTTTGAGTTAATTCTTAGTCACCCTCAGCTTCCTCCCCTGATGCTCATGTGTAACTGTGAGCTGGCACTGATACTCTGATATTTGTCATGGATCACGTAGCCTACTGCCTGGATTACCAGAGCTATGTGACCATGTCGGTCCTTCCTGTCACCATTACCATGAATGGGCAGGAGCAAGCCTTGCCCAATTAGGCGGACTACTGGAAAGAGCAGCCACTGACTCCCCAGACAGCAGCCAGCTCACAGTTACACATGAGCATCAGGGGAGGAAGCTGAGGGTGACTAAGAATTAACTCAAACTATTTTTTCATTCATACAAAACAAAACTATTACCTTGTGCAAGAGTGGAACAAAAGTCCTCTGAATGGCACCACAGAACCCTGACGTAAAGAAGCAAATACCCAGCTAACCGTAGGCAGGACCCCTGTAAATAACCGCTGAGCATGCGAGACCTCCTGAGAGGGTCAGAGCGTGGGGTGAAGTGGAACTTGGATTCCGAAGGCCAAAACCCCTGACCTCACTAGTGACTCCAGCAGTCTCTGGTGTTGAAGGAGTTGCAGTTAGACTGGATACATTCAGGAAGAGGAAGAAAGAAGGGGTCCCAAGAGGCTTGTGGTGCAGAGAGAAGACTCGGGTATTTAGACCTCACTGAACCCCCAGGCTTGATCTGGGTGAAGCTCCACGTGACCTCCTCTGCTCACATGTGTTCCCAGATCCTTTGCATGGTGCCTCTCTCTACTCGCTAACTCTCCCCCCTGGGGCTGGAACCTCACCAAATGTTGGGTCTTCTAATGGACTCTATGGTTCTCATACCTTTGAATTTTTATCTCTTGGCTCCTATTCACTAGTCTGTAAGGACTGAGCTATTTTTTAGAGTTAACATATGTTTGTAAATAAGAATGGGTGGGGATTTGTACTCCTTTCTGTAAGAGAGTATGAGACGCTTATGAGATGGGGCGCCCACATGTCTTTCAGCTGGTTGTGCTATAGGGGCTTGCATGTTGCTGTGCTGCTGAACGTTATGCCACCAGAATTTCAGATACCCAGCTAAACTTCAGCTAAACTTCCAGACTAAGACAGAC
>VMDO01024978.1:0-28881 GCA_007922755.1 Pedetes capensis | reverse complement strand
GGGAGTGGATTGCCAGGTCCTTCTCCCATTTTAGTGGTGCTGGGAATTGAACTCGGGGCCTCAGAGACTGCAGCGCAGCACTCTACCAACTGAGCTAAATCCCAGCCCAAAGGATATCAATACAGACCTCAAAAGGCTCTCAGGGCTGGGAGCGTAGATCAGAGGTAGGGTACGTGCTTAGTATGCTCAAGGCTCTGGGTTTGATCCCCAGCACCACAAAAAAAAGAAGGAAAAAAAAAAAAGGCTATCTATCCTCAAACCTAGTCTTTCACCAAGAAGTGTATCAAGCCCTCTGTCTCCAGTGATTTTTTTCACTGAGTTTTTTTACTCAGTTCCATCCCAATTCCATCACAGGGGTTAATCTTAATGCCAGGTCGGCCTGGGAGGCCCAAATCTACTCTGGACTTCTCCCCCAGTGACAGGGCAGCTGGAAGGCTCCAGATCAAACAATATGAAGGTGACAATTGGTGCCTGGAAGTTCTAAGTTGGGTGGTAGAGCACTTTCTAACATATGCAGGGCCCCGGGTCCCGTCTCCAGCACCAGAGGAAAGGAAAGGAAAGAAAAGAATTTAAAACTGTAATAGAATATGGAATATTATATTTCTAGGCACCTTCCCTTTGCTCCCCAGAAGACTCTCCCAACCAAACCCAGCCTCCTGCCCTCCCTCTGCTTCTCCCCACTCTTGCTGGTACCCAGCTTCTAGGAGCCAACGTTTCAGTTGCTTCCACCTGAGCACTTGAGAACTCAGAGGAAATAACGCTGAGCATTTCTAAGGTCCTGAGACAGGTTCCCATGTCCCTGCACCTTCCTCTTCTACCCACCCTTAATCTCTTAACCAGCAATATTAAAAAGAGAACCAGGCATGGTGGTGCATACCTGTAACCCCAGCACTTGGGAGGCTGAAGAAGGAGGATCAAAAGTTCAAGGCCAGCCTGGGCTACATAGGGAGACTCTGCCTTAAAATATATACAATGGGGAGCCGGACTCGGCGGCGCATGCCTGTAATCCCAGCAGTTTGGGAGGTGGAGGCAGAAGGATGGCAAGTTCAAGACCAGAGGCAGTCTATGTAACTTAGTGAGACCCTGTCTCAAAAAGTAAAAAAAAAGGGCTGGGGGTGCAGCTCAGTGGTCCAGCACTTGCAGAGCATGCTGGCGCGAGGCCCTGGGTTCAAACCCCAGTACCACACACACACACACACACACACACACACACACACACACACACATATACACACACATACATACATATGAGCCAGGCGTGGTGGTGCATGCCTGTAATCCCAGCAGTTCGGGAGGTGGAGGCAAGAGGATCACAAGTTCGAGACCAGAGGCAGTCTGTGTAACTTAGCAAAACCCTGTCTCAAAAAGTAAAAAAAATGGGCTGAGGGTGCAGCTCAGTGGTCCAGCACTTGTAAAGCATGCAAGTACAAGGCCGTGGGTTCAACCCCCAGTACCGCAAAAAAATATGTGTGTGTGTATGTGTGTGTCTGTGTGTCTGTGTAATGGAGGAAGGACCTGGCAGTCCGCTCCAGAAAAAATCCGCCATTAAAAATCTTCTGAACAGCAGAGAAGCCCTGATAACAGTGCCAAGCATGGTAGTGTCAGAGAGTGTTTCATTCTGCTGTACATCGGATTGCTATGAATTGGACATGACCCGACAGCACCTAACAATGACAACAATATATAAAATACATAATGTACGTGTTAAAGGGGATTTTAGGGCTAGGGTGTAGTTCAGTGGCAGAGCACTTGTCTAGCATGATCAAGGCCCTGGGTTCAGTCCCCAACACCATAAAATCCAGGGTGATTCTAGCTAGGGACGTAGCTCAGTGGTACAGTGCTTGCCTAACCACGTGTAAGGCCCTGGGTTTAATCTTCAGCACTGAAAAAAAAGAAAAAAAAAAAAAAAAAAAAAAAAAACAGGCGAGGGGAGAGAGGGCTTTTATTTCTATGTGTCTTTACAGGACACTGGCAGTGTCAAGGAGCCCCAGGTAAGAGGCGAGGTCTACACTTAGCTCATAGTTCCCGTCTAATCAACCAGGGCTCTCGGGGAAAGCCAGTAGGAATCGCTGCCCCAAAACCTTCCGACCCTGCTGGCTGCAGGATCAAAACCGCAAGAGGCGGCCTCTTTAAACTCTCTGCTGTTTCCATCCAGACTCCTTTTCCTGACTCTCTGAACCTGAACCTCCGCAGTCTACCAAGTCCCTGCCAAAATGAGGGCGGAGATATGGGAGCCTTCAACAGATGGTGGAAGGCATCCGCCGGGCTTAGGATTCAAAGGGTGTCGGAGCAGCCTGGGTCTCCATGGTGATGGGCTTAATGGGAGAAAAACATTATTTGTTTTGCCACCCAGGGTGAAAATGGGAAAAAGGAAGAGATCAGAGCCTCTACAGTGGGGTGGGAGCCACCAGGAACGCTTGAAGGAGAAAGAGGCTGGGGAAAGGATAGGTCGGTGACTGCCTCGTGCATTGGTGGGAAATTTTAAGACAATAACTACGAGGCTGGCCACAAGGAAGACATCAGAGAAGCCGGAGGGCGGAGGTTCTGCTGATCCCTCATAGTTCCGGTGGCACGTGGCCCTTGCTTCTTGCCCAGAAGCAGGAGATCCGGTTCCCCAGCCCTGAGACCCTCCTGAAATGCAAATATTCTGCCCCCAAGCCCCTCCAAGATCTCCCGCCCTCCATTTCTAGCAACCCCTGCCCCATCAAGTACCTACCAGTCTCCTCCTTCTTGGGCTCAGGCTCTGGCTCTGGCTGGCTGACGCTGGCAGGAGGGGCATCCTGGGCCACCTCGGGCTGTGTGGTTAGGGGGGTCTGAGAGACGGTTCTCCCGACTCGGTTTGCCCGGAAGCTTCCCCGGCCAGTCGCTTTCCGCTTCTTCTCAGCTTTGCTGGACATCGTGAAGGTAAAATCTGCAAGGGAGGGTCAGGAGTTCACCCCAAGAGCCCATGCGTAACCCAGCGCCCAACACACGTAGTCCCTCCTGGACTGAGATGTTGAGTGAGACCTCCAATATGATTATCTTTTCTGGGAGTACCTACACCCTACTCCCCACAATGGGCATGTATGCTATAAAGGCCTTGGGCTGGGGGTGCAGTTCAGTGGCAGCGTGCTCACCTGGATTCCCAGCACCAAAAAAAGGCGGGGGGCCGGGCACGGTGGCAAATGCCTGTCATCCCAGCAGCTTGGGAGGCGGAGGCAGGAGGATCGCAAGTTCGAGACCAGAGGCAGTCTGCGTAATTTAGAGAGACCATGTCTCAAAAAAAAAGTTAAAAAATGGGCTGGGGGCGCAGCTCAGTAGTCCAGCACTTGCAGAGCATGCAAGCGCGAGGCCCTGGGTTCAACCCCCAGTACTGCAAAAAAAGGTAGGAAGGGCTTTATTTGGCTCAGTGGGTAGAGCACTGCGCTGCAGTCTCTGAGGTCCCGAGTTCAATTCCCAGCACCACAAAAATGGGAGAAGGGCCTGGCAATCCACTCCCAAGGCAATCCCGAAGCACTCAGCCATTGAAAACCCTATGAGGGTCGCTATGAGTCGGATACCGACTCGATGGCATCTAACAACAACAACAACAGGAAGGGCTTGGAATCCTCACTTTTTTTCCTGGAATACCCTAGGATACCCTATTTTTTTTTCTTTTTGCAATATTAGGTGGCTGAACCCAGGGCCTCCTGCACTCTTTGCGAGTACTCTACCACTGAGTACTGCACCCTCTATCCCCTTTTCAAATTTTTTAGCTTGCCTCAGGGCCTTGCTAAGTTACATAGGCTGCCTCTGGCCTTGAACTTTCAATTCTCCAGCCTCTCCCTCCTGAGTTGCTGCTATTAAAGGTGTATGCCCCCACACCCAGCTGGACACCCCACTTCCTTTAGAGCTATTGTTGTTAGGTGCCATCGAGTTGGTATCCCTCATAGGGTTTTCAATGGCTGACTGTTTCTGGATTGCCTTGGGAGTGGATTGCCAGGCCCTTCTCCCATTTTTGCGGTGCTGGGAATTGAACTCAGGACCTCAGAGACTGCAGCGCAGCACTCTACCAACTGAGATAAATCCCAGCCCTCCTTTAGAGCATTGGGTTAAAAATCAAAATCAGTCCCTCAAGGCATCAGGAATAAACAGAGGTGAAAGATATCAGACATGACACTAGTGAACCCCTATCTCCCTGGAGGGGTGTGAAGAATGTAAGACAATGAGGAAGAGATCTCCTACACTGAAGTGTGGTCACCCAAACCTTCAGCCACTCTACCCTAAGATGCTCCGACACTCTGCCTGAAGAGAGGCCACAGAAGGGAACACTAGCCCTGAGCTTGCCACCATTTGTCACTGTGTTAAGTCCTTGAAGCCTGCAGCTGTAGCCCTGTGGCATCCTATCCCGTCAGATCTCGGAAGTTAAGCAGGGTCGGGCCTGGTTAGTACCTGGATGGGAGACTGCCTGGGAACACCAGGTCTGTAGGCTTGAGAGAAGGACCTGGCAACCCCCTCCCAAAAATCAATCTGCCATTGAAAACCCTATGCACAGCAGAGAAGCACTGACAATAGTGTTTTATCTGTTGTATACAGGGTCGCTGTGAGTCAGATAGCAACTCAATGGCACCTAACATAACAACAAGTCCTTGAAGCAAACTAAGATGATTTTCCTACATGCCTCCTTTCCTTCCTAGTGAAATGGGAACACACTCCTCCTACCGACACTAAATCTGCCACAGCCTTAAACAAAGAAGAGCCAAATTTGCCACAAGTCTCTTTCGCTTTTAATTGCTGAGAGGCGGGAACTCTTTTGTGTTTATAGAGAGGTTTCTTAGCCCACCGGGCTGAGCTTGTGCTAACACTGATAAGGAAAATCAGAACCCTTTGACTCCAAATGCCCTCAGGACAGACTAGAAGCAGGAAAGTTCAGTCAGCCACTAGTGAATTACAAATTGGGTAATGGGGGAAAGAAAATGGAGGCATGAGAAGATCCAGAGGTGCCTCCTCAAAAAAGTTGTTGCATGCCCTCCACAACCCTATGTGCAACAGAATGAAACACACTTCCCAGGCCCTGGCACTATGTCAATGCTTCTCTGCTATTCATAGTGGTTTCAGTGGCTGGTTGTTTGGGGAGTAGGCTGTCAGGTCCTTCTTCCATTTCTGTGATGCTTGGGATCAAACCCAGCACATCAGAGAGCGCACAGCAGCACTCTACCAACTAATTTAAACCCCAGCCCTTCAAAAAAGTTGTTGTTGTTAGGTGCCATGGAGTCAGTATCCAACTCATAGCAACCCTGTGTACAACAGGTGAAACACTCCTGTCAGTGCTTCTCTGCTGTTCATAGGGTTTTCAACAGCAGATTGATTCTTGGGAGTGGGTTGCCAGGTCCATCTCCCAAGCCTACAGCACCTGGTGTTCCCAGGTGGTCTCCCATCCAAGTACTAACCAGGCCCAGCCCTGCTTAGCTTCTGAGATCTGACGGGATCGGAAGCCACAGGGCTACGGCTGCAGGCCGTAGGCTGGCCGTAGGAAAAGTAGGATGGCAGAAAGCTGGCATCTCTGGCAGGAGTTTAGAACCCCAAGCCCGGCGGGAGACTGCTGAGCGTTACCTCTTCATTCAGCTCTAGTCTGACGGCCACCTGTGGCTTTCCTTCCTCCTCCCCACAGGCTGCCACAGGCATTGATCACAGGTTATGAATTTCAAACTTGAAGGATTTGTACTTGGCTCCAAGGAAAAGCGTTCTGTTAGGCCAACAAATCAATAAAACCAACTATGGCAACGCGGCCTCCTCCATCAGCCTCCAGGGAAGCATCGAGCTCACGGCTCCTCGCCATGGGGCCGACGGGGACCCCACACTCCCGCCCCGCAGGCCTGAAGGGGCGCTGTCCTGCTGTCTAGGCTCTCACTCCATTCCTGGGAAATACCGCAAAGGCCTGGCCTCAAACTGCTCCCCAGTGGGCAAATTTCCCCAAGTTGCTCCCCACTCAACTTTTACTCAACTTTCTTCGCCGCACCCCTAATCGACCCTCCTCCCCTCCACCCGACGCTGCTTCTTCCTTGCCCCCAGCTACCCCATTCTCTTCCCCAGCTGCTCCTTCCTCCCCTGCTCTCCCCCACCCCTCTCCCCGGTACTCCTTCCCCCTGCCCGGACACACACCTCGCCACGCCGACCCTCTCCTCCCTAGGCCGACAGTTGGGCCACACCAACTAAGAAGTGGCCCCGCGTGGCCCTCTGGCGCCCACGCCCGCACGCGTCGCCACGGCAACCCTTGGCAGGGCGGGGTCAGGGGTGGGTTGTCGAGCCCGCCACCTCTGCGCAGGCGCGTGGATCCCTGCCCTGCTGCCCCACCCGGCGCGGGTCTCCCACGCGTGGACGGGAGACCAGAGGGCCGGGGTGCTGGGGGAAAGCAATGAAATCGGGCAGGGTGGCAGGTGCAGGGGTCTGGATGTGAGGACCAAGCTGGAAGGGACGGGGCGGGAAACCATGCGCCCCCGTCCCACAGCGCATGGAAAAGGAAGGGGAGCGCAGGCGCCCGGCCCCGGCTCCCAGGTGTGCGGCTCCAGTCCGAGCGGGTCCAGCAGATGGCGCCCGGTGCCTCCCGCCTGCGAGGCTCGCTCGCCGCCTAGAAGGCGCTCCAGGATTTCCAGGCAGCCGTGGCCGCAGCTGGGTCCGGGGGAAAAACCGGGGCTGGAGCACCCCTGCCCTCCTCCTCGATCCCCATTCCTGGTCCGGACTGGGGTCTGGGATGGCTGCGCGGCGCGGGGTGGGGGAGCGAGTGAAGACTGGAGCTGGAATTCTTGGAATCTGAGGATTGGCTTTGGAGAGCGTCGCTGGTTTTGGGGGGGGCGGGGGGCGAACGAGAAGGAGGCGGGGACTCCCTAGGGAAGGTGACCGGGCCGGGGAGGGGCTCTGCTCTCCATAGGAACAAAGGCTGCGTCCCGGCAAAGCGAGGGGAGAGGGCCGAGGAGGAGGGGCAGACCTCAGCGGGTGCTAGGGGGCGCTGAGGGCCGGGGCGCCTGGAAGGCTCGTGGAAGCCGGAGCTGTACCTGGGGTCTCCAGAAGCTTTGGGGAGACGAGGAAAATACCAGGAGGAAGCAGAATCCGGGAGGTGGGGAGACGCCCTCCCCGCTTCCATCAATAGTGCCTAATTAAGACAAAGCCAGCAGAGAGCCCACTGATTACATTTCCATGCGGAGCTAAATTGGTGACAGTTCTTTGCCGCATGAGGAGAGAAGCTGGCACCTCAGTTCCCCCTTTTTCTGGTCGGTGTTCACACCTGACAGATCTTATTAGGCCAGTCTGGCACGGCCAGGCTTGGCAGTCCCTGGTACTCCCAAAAGACAGGTGGACTAATCCACGCCCTAACACAACCCTGACCTCACCAACCCACCTACCCCATCTTTATTTCCGGAATTGACAGCCCCTGCCTCTGCCCGGGCCCCTGCACCATTATCCTTAAGGTGGGTTTCCAAATTCTGTGTTGTGGCCTCCTGCCCAGGCCAGCATCCTGTCGCTGAGAGCAGGCGTGGAAGGAAAGAGCGGTCCTGCCACACCCCCAAAACCAGCTGCGTAGCATGCAGCACTGAGATGGGTCACGCAGGTGATCTGCTAACGAGATGGCAGGGAGGGGCTGCGATTGGTCATAACCCCAAGGAAAAGTCCCAAAGGAGTGAAAATCTGAGGGGAGGCATAGAGTAGGGGAGCCTCCAGAGCAGGTTCACCAGCCCCCCAGGGAAAGGAACTTTGCATAAACCCCCTTCCTTTCCTGACTCCCCCTTCAACCGTGACTGTGCCTAGGGATCCCAGCCCCCCACATTATGCTAAATAGGTAATCAAACATCTCACTTTGCTAATTACTGCTCAATCGGATTAAACACTGCTGAAGCTCATCAACAGAGGTGGAGGTAGGGGGAACGGATGACGGGGGGCAGCCGCAGCTGGGATGGGGGGGTTGTCCCCACGGGCTCTAAGGGACAGCTGAGAAACAGCCAGGGTAGCAAGGCTGAGCACATCCCAGAGGAAAGGGACAGAGTAGTCGTAGCCGGAAGTCCCTTAGCCTTGTGCAGCCTCGGGGGCCGCAGGCTTTTTCTGCCTCCCAGAACCCTCATGGCCCTCAGAACCCAGGCATCCGGCCATTCCCACAGCTTCCCCCACACACCCCTGTCCCAGATTTAATAAGTTCTCTCCTCTCACTGTCAATATTTGATTTCTCAGAGCCATCTCCACGGAGAAGGGGTGGGGGGGCCTCTTCCCTTCATCCCCCCTACCTTGGTCCTCTTTGGCCCACCGCGAGTCTCTTTGTGCCCCCAACCTTCTCTGAACTTACTGACTTAATGAAATGATATTAAAGTCTTAAGCAACTCCAAAAAGAATAGTTGTTATGGTGAATGGAGTGGGCAGGACGCCTGGGTCCCTGAGGAGAGCAAGGGCTGGAGGAGGGGGAGAGGGAGGCTGAGGCTAAGGTCTAGAGGCCCCAGTCTCCAAAGGGGAGCAGCAGGTTTGGGGTGACCTCTAGATCTTTGAGGGAAGCAGGGCATGAGTGCTAGGAGAAGGTGGAAAGAGAGAGGTCATTCAGGGGGTCAGGGTCGCGGTCTGCTGTCCAGAGCATCCATCAGGAGGGAGAGGCCGATGGGGGGGCAGGGCCCCTGTGCCAGCAACCTTCCTGCTGACTGCACCCTAGGCCGGTCCCGTGAGAACTGGAGTGGATTTTTCTGCAGCCCTGACTCATCCCTCTTCCCCCCTGACACCCCCAACACCCCCCACAGGTGATTTGTAGCTGATAGCCCCACGATGCCAGGGGCCCGGACAGAGGCATTCCATGGCATGGAGAACGGAGGGCTTCCAGAAAGAAAGGAACTGAGGCCAAGGGGTGGGAAGCCAAGCACTACCCCCGGCTCCCCCGACCCATCCCCATCTCACTCCCCTGGGGACCCTGGCCCAGCCCCAGTCCCCTTGGGGTGGTGGGAATGCAAGGACATTTGGCTGGGGCCGCTGGATGAGGGAGGAGGCAGCCCCTGGGCACTGAGGCTGCTGTTTGCTGAGCACACAGATTCTTCCCCACTCACCAGCTGCCACCCCCTAGGCCACTCAGGCCCCCCACCTCACCAGCCGCTGGAGTGAGGGGAAGCTGATGCCTGGATTTCTGGCGGCCACAGAGGAAGAGGGAGAACTGTGAAACCAACAGATTGGATTCCCTGTGGAAATCAGGGGTACTTGGGGCCTGGTTCCCTAAGACCCCCCTGCCCCCCGAAACCCACCTGCCCTGCCACCTTGCAGACATCTCTCTCCCTGCCCATTGGTCATTGCCATCCATTCCGGATCCTTTTTCCAGCCGTTACTTGCCCTTACCCACCTCTCCCAGGCCATGCTAGCCAGCCCCACTGCCTCCAAGCCACCCTGAAACACTGTCAGCTCTCCTGACCTTTAACTTCTCCCCAGGAAGAGGTGACTCGTGTCCATGGGTCTCCACACAGCCCCTTAGGAGGCCCCATGGTTTTTCATTCTAACTGAGATTCTATGTGATATCAACCATTCCCTGTTGGAAATTCCCACTACAACCCTTCACGCCATTCCCCTTTCCTTGTTGTTGTTAGATGCCGTCGAGTCGGTATCCGACTCATAGCGACCCTCATAGGGTTTTTCAATGGCTGACTGTTTCAGGATTGCCTTGGGAGTGGATTGCCACGTCCTTCTCCCATTTTTGTGGTGCTGGGAATTGAACTCAGGACCTCAGAGACTGCAGCGTAGTGCTCTACCAACTGAGCTAAATCCCAGCCCCTCCCCTTTCCTTAGCATCCCTCAATACAAACCACCATCCCTCAGGTGGAACCTGTACCCCTCAGCCGCTTCTGTTTGAAAGGATGGCAAAGTTTGCGCTTTTCTCTGCAGCTCGGCCCCCAGGACAGCCTTGAGCCTATGCTGCTTGTAGTGGGCACAGCTTAAGCTTCGTTGTCCCCAGCCCTCCCGGTCCCTTTACTTCTGCTCTGCCTGCCCACTCTGAACTTTGTGCTCCCAAAAGGTCAGAGCACCATCCTTGCCTTCCCAGACCTTAAAGCTTACTTGAGGAAAACAACTAATCCACAGACACACAAAAGACAAAGGAGAAAAAAGGGAAGGCCAAGTAATATCAGCTTCCTAAATACGGATTCTAAACAGAGCCTATGTGACTTGCGGCCCCACAGGCTTAGGCTAGGCAAGGACAGGACACATCTCGAACTCGTGTATGGTGTGATATCCTTCTTGTTATTCCCAAACATGCAAGACGTCCCCTCTGTGCCTTTGCCCTTGCTGTTTCCTTCGCCTGACATGCCCTTGCCCTACAGTGCCTGGCTTACTCCTCTTTATTCCATTTCCTACTTATTTCACTAGTGTGCACCCATAGCCCTGTGGCATCCGATCCCATCAGATCTCAGAAGCTAGGCAGGGTCGGGCCTGGTTAGCACTTGGATGGGAGACCACCTGGGAACACCAGATACTGCAGGCTTGGGAGAAGGACTCGGCAACCCGCTCCCAAAAATGGATCCGCCATTGAAAACCCTATGAGTAGCAGAGAAGCACTGACGATAGTGTTTCCCCTGTTGTATGTAGGGTTGCTGTGAGTCGGATACCAACTTGATGGCACCTAACAACAACAACAACTTATTTCACAGGACCAGGGTTTAACTCAGTTGGTAGAGTACCTCTACCAACTAGGGTAGCTATCTATCCACTATTGACAGCACCTAACAACAAACTTATTTCACAGGGACCTTCCCAACCCCCTAACCTAAAGCATAACCTTGATATTCTCTTTTCTGGATTCCTTTTGTTTCCTTTCTTTCTTTCTTTTCTCCTTCTTCTTCTTCTTCTTCTTCTTCTTCCTCTTCTTCTTCTTCTTCCTCTCTCTCTCTCTCTCTCTCTCTCTCTCTCTCTCTCTCTCTTCTTTTGTCTTTCTTTTTCTTTCCTTTTCTTTTTCTTTTTCTTTTGTTGCTGTTGTGGTTGTTTTGTTTTGAGACAAGGTCTCACCCAGAAGCCAGACTGGCCTCAAACTCTCCAATCTCCCACGTCAGCCTCCCAAGTGCTGGGATCCCATGTTTTCTTTACGTTGTCTTTCTCTACCTGAAGCCGTATAGTGCTGGTCCCCATCAAAATCTGAACTTCAGGACTGGGGGTGAGACTCAGTGGTAGAGCGCTTCCCTAGCATATGTGAGGCCCTGGGGTTGACCCCCAGCATTACTAAAACAGGTTGTTGTTGTTGTTGTTAGGTGCCGTCGAGTCGGTATCCGACTCATAGCGACCCTCATAGGGTTTTCAATGGCTGACTGTTTCGGGATTGCCTTGGGAGTGGATTGCCAGGCCCTTCTCCCACATTAAAACAGGTACAGGTCATAAAATATAAAAAATAAAAAAATGTAGACTTCGTGACAGCAGGGACTGCTTTATTCACCACAGGCTCCCGGGACCTGAAATGGTACCTGGAACAAAGTAGACAGGATGGTAAGTGACTGAATAATTGAAGGGACAACTGTGTGTCCTCCTGTCCCTCTATTCGTTTAGTTGTGGTGGTCACCCTGGGAGTGAGTGAGTGCGTGTGTGTGTGTGTGTGTGTGTGTGTGTGTGTATACTTGTACCCAGAGAGCCAACAGAATGGCATGTGTTGCTCTATGCAGAAGTCATGGGCATTCTCCCCGAGTAGCTCAAAAAGACTCGCAAGTCACTGCCCACGTGAAAGGCTGTCGGTGCTGTGGTCAGTGTCAGGTGGCTGGCAGAGAAGCCACGGATGCCAGCACTCAGAGGGGCTACGTCCCAGGGCACGGGGACGTGTGGGCTGCTCCTCTCCCCAGCTGCGCAGCCAGCCCCAGGTGTCTTCCTGTCTCTCAGCATGTGACAGTGTCCTGGCTGCTTCGGTGCGGTGTTTGTCTGTCACAGAGACTATGTGTCCCCGCGTCTCGTCCCTGCCATCTCTCCACCTGTACCTCTGGACGTGCGTCTGGGGGAGTCTCCCTTGGCTCTCTGGCCCCCTCACACACACAGCCCCCCTTTCTCAGTGGGCCCTGTTGCTGGGCTCTGGGTTGCCATAGTGACGGTTGCCAAGTCCCTGAGGCTGATAGCCAGCGATGGGGCTGTCGGCTCCATCCACGCGGGAGGCTGAGGGGGGCTTCCCATTGTGCGGAGAAGGGGATGTTGCCAAGACAACCAGCCCCCACTCAGGGCCAGGGACCAGCCCTTCCACCCCCCTCAAGCCTGCCCACCTCAGGCAGCTCTAGTGTGGGCTGGAAGGCAGGAGTACTTTCCAGACAGCCCAGCACCTGACCTCCGGGGTTCCGGCTCCCCTCCTGCCGAGCCCGCATCTCTCAGGACCCAGGCCTCTTGCTGGGACAGGGAGAAGGGCAGGGGTCGCAGGGGACAGAGGAGGGGAAGAGGGACCCGTTGACCTCCGGGCAGATGGGAGACAGCGGGAGGGGACCTGAAGTCAGGGGAGGGGCAGGGAGGGCGGAGGTTGCGACCCCTGCTGACTCGCTCCAGTGCTGCTCCTGACGGCTGCTTTTGTGCTTAGAGAAAGGCTCGGTCTAGGGGCCAGGCACCTGGGATTTTGGTGGAGGGGAGAAAAGACTGGGTTACGGGTATACAGGCAGCCAGGAGATGGGCACTTGATGCCTGGCTCTCTGAGTCCTTCCCCCTTTCTTCCGAGTCCCAAAGAGCAAAACTCCCCAAATCAGAGTGGTAGGGAATAGATGTCAACACGTGACTTGTTCCCACCACTTCGCTCCCGACTGTGATTTGCCTCCTCTCCCAGGTGCTTTGGTTTAGCAACAGACACTCTCCCCGCGTGACTGGTGTCTTCATGCATCTGATTGAAGGGGGCTGGCAGGCCTTCCTGCCTGGGCACCTCTCTCTCTCTCTGCCAGGCTGCAGGTGGCTGCTTTTTAGGGCTCTTAGCCCATGGTGCCTGGGATTTAGCTCAGTTGGTAGAGCGTTGTGCTGCAGTCTCTGAGGTCCCAAGTTCAATTCCCAGCACCGCAAAAATGGGAGAAGGGCCTGGCAATCCACTCCCAAGGCAATCCCGAAACAGTCAGCCATTGGAAACCCTAAGAGGGTTGCTATGAGTCGGATACTGACTCAAGGGCACCTAACAACAACAAACTACTTAGCCCATGAGCCCTTCCCCACACCGCTCACTTTGCCTCCTCACTCCAACGAACCCACCTTCTCCCCACTCCCCTTGGTTTTATGTGGTCCAGCTCTCAGCCTGAAAGCCGTCCTAACCACCACATACACATCCAATCATTCTCCAGCCTTAGCAAATTTTGAAGTTTTTTATTCTTTTTTCTTTTTCTTTTTCTTTTTTTTTTTTTTTTTTTTTTTTTTTTTGGTTTTTGTTGTTCAAATTTCCCTTTACAGTAAAACTATTGAGGTGACGGCCATACCCCGCCACCTTCCCCATGGCAATATCAACTTCGTGTTCCTCACAAGGAGCTAGGAACTAGGGCACCAGAGAGGTGGTGACCTCTGGTGAGCAAAGCAACCATCTTGGCTGGTGACTGAGGTGGCCAACGTGGTGCCCGAGGGCAGCTTTGATCTAATGGAATTGAGCTGGGAGGAAACAGAGGCAACAGCCAATGGTACACTAGAGGGCAGGTAGAGGTGTAGGCTGGTCACTATGGAAATGGTGGCCGCTGTCAGCTAGACCGGTCGGGAGGCCACCATGTTGGTCATTAAGGGAGCTGTGTTGAGTTTGAAGGGAGAAAGGGACAAACAAGACAGCCATCTGGTTACCGGGGGAGAACACGTGAACACGTGGGCTCTCAGGGAAGTCCTGTTGATCAACAGAGATTATATTGAGATACAGGAAGGGAAGAACGAGACAAATTGGGCCTGCCACAGCAGATGGCAGTCGTCTTAGCTGTCCTAAAATCGCACAGAGCACAAGGGAAGGGAGACCCTGGGAAGTGCCACGAGATACTAGGAAAGTTCTCAGTCCACCTCTGTCCTCTCACAGTAAGTTCCAGCTTCTTCGTGAAACAGGAAGTTCCTCCTGCCCACTTCTCCACAGGGTAAGAACCATCCACCTCCCACCCCCCCAACCCCCAGACTAAGCCACTTGGAGTTCCAGCCAGACCACTTCCTGTTTCAGAAGGGCTACTTCCTGTCCTGGATGAAGGCACTTCCAGTTCCTCCTGTACTGCTTCTGCCACTTCCCAGGCCGTTCCTTTCCGTCCAGGCCTGGTCGCTTCTTGTCTGGAGCAAGTCACTTCCTGTCCCAAGTGGCCCATCCAGCCTCAGACCATGTCCGAAAGGTCTCAGCTAGTTCATATCTTGCTATCGGCCACTGGACCCAAGGGGACCCTTCTTCTCACGGTAGCTGTTGTGACTCAACCACCCCAAATGGCTGGAGGAAGTACATGGAGGCCTGGGGCAGGGCAGAGAAGGAGGCCCTGCTGCCCACACCCCAAGCTGGGGTGCTGTGCCAGGGCCTTCCCCATAAGGCCCCCATTTTGGGCGGACTGAGGGGGAGCAGCTGGTAGGAGAGGTCAGAAGGAAGGCCAAGAGCTAAGGGGGAAAATGCTTTGACGCCCCTCCCAGGAGAGAGGAGGAGAGGCTCAGGACAAGAAGCCAAGAGGGTGGAGGGAGGGGGGAGGAGGAGGGTGCTGGGAAGAGCAACAGAACAGACCTAGAGACAGGAGAGAGAGAGAGAGAACGGAATAGAAGAGAAAACCGGTGAGAAGGAGAAAGAAAGAGGTGCCAACCAAAAGACAGACTGTTCCCTCCCCGGCTCTGGGCAGGCGGGGCGACAAGGGTACCTGGGTCACCGATGGAGAGGAGGCTGAGCCTGTACCCCCTGACCCAATGGACGAAGAGACATGGGGGTGCCTGTGGCCAAATGGAAGGACAGGAGGGGTGCCGTGGAAGCCTTAAGGGGTCCTAAAAGTGGAGACAAGGGCAACAGCCAGAAGGAACAAAGGAGCCAGTGGGGCGAGGGGGGCCGAGGGGATGCCAGACAGGTCCCTCACACGGACAATCACACTGGTGGGGCACCCAAGGAGGGCTGCGCTCAGGACCGCCAGGTGGGAGCACCCTCAGACCTTGTAGTAGATGTTTGGGGGGCTCTGGGGGGGCCCATCCTGCACAATATACACAGGATGTCCATAGTCACCACTCACCTTCTCGTAGTGGGGGCAGAAAGGGGGGTCTGCAGCCCCCCCACCCCGCAGAGCTATTCCTAGCTCCCCAGGCTCAGCCTCCCGTGGTCCCAGCCCCCCACCACCCCCCAGGCCCAGCGTCCCTCCCCTCCCAAAGGAGCCAGGACCAGGGTGGCGACTCTCCGAAGGCTTGGCCCGCCGTCTCCGCCAACACATGGCACCCCCAGCCCCTGCCACGCCCAGCAAGAGCAGCGCCAGCCCCCCCGCTGCCCCGGCCACCGCGGGCATGCTGGGAGGGGGCAGGGGGCCTTCTGCACCCCTGGAGGTTGCATTGCTGGTGGGGTCACCTGGCAGGGAAGGGGTGGAGGAAAGAAGGGGAGGGGCTGAAGGAGCGACTTGGACACCTGGACACCCAGCCTGAGGGGTCCCCGTGGGCTTCCCCAGCAGTGCCCGGGACGCTTGGAGACCCCACCTACCCTCCCCCTCCACGCCCAGCTCAGAATCCAGGTGTCCAGCCTGCAGCTCCCTGCCACCTCGTCCTCCCCACTTTTCTGACAGCACTGATTGAAGCACTGACTTGGCTAATTAGTTCTAATTGAGTCTTTTCCTCATTTGGCTCCTATTCCTCTCCCACCCTCCCATCCTCTCCTCTCCTCTTTCCTGCATCACCACCCCCAAGATGGGAGGGCAGGGAGGGAGAGGGCAGGCGAAGGCAGGGCAGTCGAGGTCTGAGAGCGGAGAGGGCAGGGTGGCCCCCACTGCCTACCTGGCACGCTGTCCTTCCCAGGGTCCAGGCTGTGGGCTGCCCCTCGGTCTCTCTCTGGAGGCATCTCAGACACGGGTTTTCGGGGAACCGCCCCTCCTCGGGGACCTGGAGTGGGGTAAGAGCCAAGAGAGGGGCTGAGACAACTGCCCCTGACCATGACTGCTGGCGGGTGTCCCCAGCCCCACTCACTTTGTCCCACTCGGAGAAGCACCTTCATGCCTCTGGTGAGGCACACCCCTCCCTGCAAGCTCTCCAGGCCTTCCCGGGTCCCATCGGACGTGGCTGGGAGAGAAGCAGTGGGAGAAGTCAGCACTCCAGGGCGGCACTGCAGGGACCCATGCCCCTTCCCCTGGCAGGACACCCGTGAAGGTGTCTGAAGGGTCCACCCCTCTCCCTCTGCCCTCCATCCCAGGGACAATGCCCCACTGGCCACTGCCCGATGCCCAGCAGTACCAATTATGTAGTAATCGTGGTGAGAACGGAACTCGTGGCCCCAGAGGTTGGGGCTGTACTCCTGGAACTTGATGGTGAAGCGGAGGTCTAGGTCTGGGCGGTCACAGGTGAGGAGGAGATTTGGGGCAGGGGGTGCCTCGCAGCGGCGGCCCTGGGCACCTCCTACCAGGTACAGCTTGTAGAACTCGTAACTAGGAGAGGAGTGGGGTCCGGGAGGCCGGGCCCGGGGGCAGAGCAGGTCCAGCCGGTCCCCGATCTGAGGGTAGAGCACATAGCCACCTTCTGCCTGGAACCTGTGGGGAGGAGGCCAAGGTGGACGCAGAAAAGAGAGAGCTGTCAGGGGGGTGGGGGCCAGCGCTCCCCCCCACCCACAGCCCTCCAGGAGAGCCATGCTGGGCTCCTGCCCGCAGCCTTTGTCTGAGTGGAAAGCCTGTTCTTGAGCGCAGGCACTAAGGGCTCTGCAAGCTCACATCAGAAGCAGCAGGAAGCCGGGCGCAGAGGTCTCCTGCCCCTTGGTGTGCCCAAATGCACTCTTCAGCCCGCCCTCACTGCACGCACACTGCCATCTCCTGCTCCATCAACGGTGCCGTTGCCATGGCAACAGGATGCCAGTTACCAAGGAGCTGGCCTCTCTGGAACCACACAGCCCACCCCTCCCAGGTGATTTCACTACTCCATGGCAGTCAATGATGGGGCAGACCCTCCCCTCCTCCAGGCCACCAATGGATCGCAGGGCAGAAGGACAGAGGCGGGGGCAAAGAAAGGGGTATGGAAGATGATCCAGACCAGCGTCCCCGAGTTAACCAGCTGATGGGACAGGAGGCAAATGTCTGCCCTGGCAACGACACTCAGTGGGGCTAATGAGAACCAAGGTGCAAGGACCAGCTGCCCAGGTCACTCTTCTGCCCTCCCCCCATGCTGGAAACTTCCTGAGGAAAGTGCTCTTTTGCTTTGGAGTTGAACTAGTTGACTTTTCTAACTACAGCTGACATAAGCCAGTGTCTCCTTAGCCAATGGGTTGGGGCACCCATGGGCCCAGCACAGCCACAACTTGCCAACCCTTGCCACCTTTCCCGGTGCATTCATGCTGAGACAGGGAGCTCGGGAGTGGATCCCAGGAGACTGCTGCCGGGTATCTCCCAAGACTCCCAAAAGAGCCACCCTCTCCCACCCAACATTGACACTGCCTCTCCTCAACCCCATCAGAATAAGCCTAATTTATGTCCTGAAGCTGCACCAGATACTCAAACCGCAGCCAGGAGTTGGCGGGTGGTAAAGCGGAGTACAGAGAAGACATTGAGATGATTCCCACAGAGACAGGGAGGGAGAGAGGAGTGGCAGGCAGGACAGGGACGGCGGGAGGGGGAGGCTGGGGAGCAAAAACAACAATAATCCTAGCTCTCCTTTCATGAGTATATAGTATGGCCAGACCCCTTACCTTTAATCCTCATAACAGCCATAAGGACTGAGGATATAAACTCAGAAAGGTTAAGTGACATGCCTAAGACCACTCAGCTGAAAGCAGCAGAGCTAGGATTAAAGCCAAGGATCTGAGGAGCTCCGGAGCCCCCTCCCCTTTCAGGGCCTCCCCAAGGCTCCCCAGGGACGAAGAAAGCCTCCAAGACCAGAAACTCTTTTGCTAATAGGAATGGGAACCGCGTGGAGGCAAGAGACCCAGATGACTGCCCGGGCCACGGTCCCACCCCACGCTGTGAAGTTTCATCTGACCCTTGGCCTCTGTTGACAGAAAAGCAAGCTACCACCAAACAGAGACCCCCCATGCAGAGCTGGCAGCAAAGACAGGGGAAGGGGCCACGGAGTCTTCAGCACTCCAGAGGCAAGAGGGAAGGAAGCGTAAGGGGGCTCAAGGCTTCTTCTTCAAGAAAGAGGTCCCCCAGCCGGAAAGGCAGGAGTCCACTCTTCCTGGGAAGTTGTCCCGCCAAGGGTGCTGAACAAGAGTAGGGAGACGGACTGTGAACAGTCAAGGAGCCTTGAGGAAGTTGTTCCTGGAGCCCCCAGACTGAGCCCCTTCCCTCCCATCTCCGACCAGGGTCCCTCCTGGGAGAGAGGCGCCCTGGCCCTTCTCCTCCGCGCCTCAGCAGCACCTATTCAGCACTCTCTCCTGAGAGCTGACATTAACCAGGCTCCCGTCCAGCCGGTGACACGGGTCTCCCGCAGATCCAAATAGCCACTCCACCGCCCCCCTGCTGCTCACCAACTTTTTTATCTTTGCCCCTTTGAGGTCTCCAAACTCCTGACACATGGACACCACCACCTACCTCCAGCTCTGTGGGACCCGGGAATCTGGCTCCCAAGATCACCGCTCTCTAGGAACCGGTCGCTTCCCCGTGGGTTCCAGCACCCTCCCTCCAGCCTCCTCCCTGCTCAGAAAACCCAGGCCCCGAGACCCCAAACCTACAAACCCTACTTGGAGGGTCCGGGCTTTCCCAGCCCCGCGCGCTCACCTCTTATTCGCTGAGTTCCAGTAGACGGGCTCCAGGCTGAGCCCAGACACCAGCCCCCAACACCCCAGCAGCAGCAGGGCCCCGACTCGCACGCCCCCTGGCCCAGCATGGGGGGCCCCCATGACCCTGCCAAGGCCTGGGGGGGCGGGGCACCAACTCCCCCAAAGCCGCTCACCCCCGGGGTGACTGCCTTGGCCTCCCGGCTTGGGGAGCCCCCGTGCACCCCGGTGGGTGGCCGGTGCCCCAGCTCGCACGCGGACCTGCTCCTGGCTCCGCCGGCGCCCCTGCTCCGGAGCGCTCAGCCCCACCAGAGCCCTTCCAGGGCCGTCTGCAGGCGCCCTGCGCTCCCCCGGCCCACGCGCCAGCACCCCGGGAATCTGTGAGCCGGCCTAGGTGGGGGGCTGGGGGAGCCGGGGTCCGGGCGGGGGAGGCATGGGGCGCCGAGCGAGGACGGAGACGCCGAGCCGGAGCCCCAGCCTCGCCGGGATTGAGGGCAGCGGGCTAAGGGAGGAAACCAGTCCCGAGCCCGGGAGGGGGGAGTTAAAGGAGAGGCGGGGAAGGGGAGACGATGGCAGAGGGAAAAACCGGAGCTGGAGCGCCGTCGGAGCCGGCGGCGGCGGCGGCCCACGGCCCACGCCCCCCGCACCGCCCTCACCTCGCGCACCTCCCGCCCGCAGCGCCCGTCGCCCCGCCTTGCTGCCCGGCCCCCATTGTTTCTCCGAGTGGCCGTGCATCTCTGCCGGTCGCCCCCACCCCTGCCCTCCTGCCGCCCGAGCGGCTGGGATCCTCCTCGCCCGAATCCAGCAGGGCTCTAGCCCTCTCCACCCCGCGGAACCCACCCCTTTCGCTCCCGCAGCCGCCGCCGCCTCCAGCCCAAAACAACACGGCTGCTCCCGGGCGGCCTGGAAATAATAATAACCTTGAGGCCTGGGCCCTTCGCAAAGCGCAAATAAGTTGACTGTCACTGCTACCTGTGTGGAGTGAGAGGGGCAGAGCTACCGATCCCGTGGCAGGCATGAAGACATCGGGGTTTGGGGAGGACCCTGTGACTTGCCCAAGGTCACGCTGGGAGTCTGGGACAAAAGTCTCGAACCAAACCCCAGGCTGCGGAACTCCTATCCTTGAGGTCTTTTGTCACCTAGGGCTTCTGGGAAAGGCAATGGCCTGGGGAGTAAACTGGACCCCTTCTTAAGTGGGGAGAAGTGGTGCTGGGAGAGGGAAGGGGTACCTACAACCCGTCGGTCTGCACTGCGCAGGAAAGGCTGTTTCCAATTATCCTGGGGGAAGGGAGGAGTCGCCTTTCTGGGTGTAAGAACCCTGGCTTTCAGCACCTCCTGGCAGGGGCCACATTCCTCTCCTTCCTGTTCGAACCTCCACGGGCCTTTCCCTTCCCTTTGATTGTGAGGTTCCCCGTCACATCCCCTGCTGACATTGTCTCTTCAAAGACCCCCTTCCCAGGGTTTGGCGGGGTCCTGGGGGAGAGGAGAGCAGACGAATGGAACCGCAGGAGTCCCGCGCTGCTGCTGCTGGCCCACTAGGAAGCCCCAGCGTGACGGGCCCTGTGGACACCTTTTACTCTTTCCCGTGTGTCCCTGACTCTGGCTGTGGGGTCGCTGGCATCCAGGGGGAGCCCGGGGAGGGAGGGCACGCGCGCCCCGGCACCCTTTCCCAGGGCTGGTTAATGGTCCCCCTGCTGCTGGATGGTGGCAGTGTTGAGGGCACAGGAGCGAGCTGGTGTCTGTCACTGTCTGCGGTCTCAGTCACACCCAGCGGTCTGACACTGAGCTTCCCCACTCCTGCTGGAGAGGGAGGGGGGCCTCGCCCTGACCCCTGCAGCAGCCACCTTGGGAGTGAGATTTCAAACAGGTTGCCCCCCTCAGTTTACCAGGTTGCCTAGCAACCAGCCCGTCAATGGCAGGAGGCCCCACCTCCAGCCGCTTGACTTCACACCCAGCTCCGCCGCCCCATTGGCTCCTGCCTGGCCCCACCTCTCAACCCCTGGTTTCAGAAATAACATGCCAGTCCCCATCCCTGCTGGACCGGGGAGCCCATCAGCGCCCCCCACCATACCCCTCTGTCACCTGCCTCCCCAAGGAGACACAAAGACGCGAGCATCGTATAAAACCTTTTTATACAGGCTCACCCCCACCACCCTCTGTCCCTTCTTGTCCCTTCTCGCCCTGGTGATGATGATGGTCAGGGCTACTGGGGTCTGAGTCCTTCCCACACCACCACAGCTGAAGGCGACATTCGAGGTGGACGTGGCGCCAGGAGAGCAGGGGAAGGTCCGGCTCTTGCTCCCCTTCGTCCCCACTCTCCGTGGGCTCTGGAAACACGCGCTGCCCAGAGGCAGTGGCCAGCAGAGGCAGGCTCGGGTGCAGGCTGCAAGGAGACAGGTGGGGCTCCTGAGCACCCGAGTGCAGGTGTGGCTCCCGCCCTGGCACCGCCCCCGTGTGGCCGGGCGGTGAACCGAGCACCTCACTCCATTGGTGCAGTCCTTCTGGGGCAGAAAACTGAGCACGGGCTCGGGCTCGCAGGCCCCGCTGGTGTCCCACACAGAGACGGCCCCGCTGGTGCTGCCGCTCACCAGGAACTGCCCACTCCTGCAAGAGACAGGGAGGGAGACTCGCGGGAAGGCTGCGGCGGGAACCCAGCAGACAGGCCCTGGCATTCCCCTGGCACCCCACCGAGGCCTTAGGCTAGAAGGGTCTACGGCCACTCACGGGTCCAGATCGAAGTAGATGCGCTGGTTGGTGGTCACCTCCCGGCGCAGAGACCACAGCGGGTGACCAGGTTGCCGGAGATCCCAGCACAGCAGCTCGGCATCCTGAAGACATACATTGGGCGGTGCCATGTGCCCTATGTACCCCAGCGTTCCTGCCTCCCCTGCGCCTGGCACTCCCAACATTGCAGTCCCCGTCCCCACCCCTCTGCCCGCCCACCTGCGCGTGACTTCTACCTTGCGGGCTCCGGAGAAGAAACGGTTGCCATCAGGGTGAAAGCAGAGGTGAGTGATGCCCCCCTGGTGCCCTCCCAGCAGGGCAAGGGGAGAGCCGTCGTCCCAGGCGTACAGGCCAAGGGAGCGACCGTAGGAGCCACAGGCGTAGAGGGGCTGGCCGGGGCTGAAGGCTATGCAGGAAATGATGCCGCTCTGGCCCTGCTTTTTTGCTAGAGAAAGAGCGGGGAATGAGGGGACAGCAGTGGCGCAAGGCACTAACCCGGCAGAAGACCTCTATCCTCTACCTCGGCACCAACTCGCCCGGGACTCAACAGCCCCAATTCCATGCGTCCCATAAGCAGGATAGAGACCTCTAGTGCTCCCCAGATCTTTCAGTGGCCCCGAACGACCAAAAGACCGAAGTCCCCTTCTTCCCTCTCCAGTCTTGGAAGGGATGGAGAACTGAAGGCCCACAGGAAATGGATTTAGCTTCATCTCAAATTTCCTAAAGGGCTGGGGGCGTGGCTCAGAGGCAGAGCGCCTGCCTAACGTTTGCAAGACTCTGGGTTCCATCCCCAGTACTGCAACAAAGA
Organism: Pedetes capensis; assembly: GCA_007922755.1. Taxonomy (NCBI): domain Eukaryota; kingdom Metazoa; phylum Chordata; class Mammalia; order Rodentia; family Pedetidae; genus Pedetes; species Pedetes capensis. Next base: position 6,583 of record VMDO01024978.1, on the reverse strand, counting down.
ACAAAACTTAAAAATTTCTAGAGATCAGAAGATTTTTGGAGACCAAAATGTACACATGTGACAGCGTGGGTTCGGGAATGACCCGATTCTCTACCGGCTGGTTGACCTTGGGAAAGTTTCCTCCCCTCTCCGAGTCTGTTTTCTCCTCTGCGGCCAGGCACAACTCGCCTCCTTGGGCTAGAGTGAGGAGGAAGGGAAACCCCACAGGTGGCCCCGGCTCACATGAGGCCCCCTTGGAGGCGGCACCCTTTCCCTCCCCTCCTGCCCTGGGTGCACAGACGCTTACCAAATGTGGCTCGCACCTGGCAGTCTCGGCCAGGCCGGGACGTGGAGAAGACGCGCACGGTCCGGTTGAAGCCACAGAAGAGCTGGGAGCCGTCGGGGGAGAAGCAGAGCGAATGGGCTGCAGTCAGCTCGTCCTACGGGCAGGAAAGGGCTGAAGACAGGCCTTGCAAAGCCTTGGCTGGGCTCGAGGAAGGAGAACTGGGCCAGGATGAGCGCCGGGGCTGGACAGGGAGGTCTGTACCAGGTGGTTGTAGGCACGGAAGGAAGCCCGGAGCTCGCCGGTGAACGCGTCCCAGATGTGAATCGGGTTCTCTCGGCTGCTGCTGGCCACGCTGGGAGAAACACGGACACTGAGGTCCCAGCGCTGTCGAAGGAAGGGGAGGAAGCCGACTGTCCGGCCCTCTCAGCTCCCCTCAGAAGGGTGCTGGGCCTTCCTCCTCCCAACACGCCTGGCAGCCTCTGACTCTCAGAAAAGGGTCCCCTTGAAACTGGGGGAGATGAGAGGGTGGCAGCAAAGGACATCACTTACTAGGAGGTGTCCGGCTGGGCTGAGGACATCAGCGAATACCAGCAGTAATCATAGATGGTGTCACCCTCTGCCATTCGAAGGACGGGAACCTGGATGGAGATGGGGAAGTGCCGGGGTCACTGGCAGGATAAAGGCACCACAAGCTCATGCCCTGAGCGGTTTTATGGCAGAACCGGAGATGAACCAGGTTGTTGTTAGGTGCCGTTGAGTCGTGTCCGACTCATAGCGACCCTCATAGGGTTTTCAATGGTAGATTGTTTCGGGATTGCCTTGGGAGTGGGTTGCCACGTCCTTCTCCCATTTTTGCGGTGCTGAGAATCGAACTCAGGACCTCAGAGACTGCAGAGCGGCGCTCTACCAACAGAGCTAAATCCCAGCCCTGATGAACCAGGTAGGAGGAGGCAAATGGTGTATGTATCAAGAACAGACTCTTAGCCAGCCATGGTGCTCGTTGGTAATCCCAGCAACTTGGGAGGCAGAGGCAGGAGGAACACGGGCTTGAGGCCAGAGGCAGCCTGCACAACTTAGCGGGACCCTGTCTCAAGATAAAAAAATTTCAAAAGCAGGGGCTGGAGGTGCAACTCAGTGCCCGGCATACTCAAGGCACAGAGTTCAACCCCCCACCGCCAGTCCTGAAAAAAGGAAAAATTTTAAAAGAGCAGAGTATTTATCTCCACATTCAAGCATTAACTTCCAACATGAGACTCAGGCCACTAAAAGCTGTATGGACTCACACGTTTTCTTTTTCTTTTTCTGTTTTCTTTTTTTGCAGTACTGGGGGTTGAACCCAGGGCCTCACGCTTGCATGCTTTGCAAGTGCTGGACCACTGAGCTGCAATCCCAGCCCATTTTTTTTACTTTTTGAGACAGTTTGGCTAAATTACGCAGACTGCCTCTAGTCTCAAACTTGAGATCCTCCTGCCTCTGCCTCCCGAGCCACTGGGATTACAGGCGTGCGCCACTGCGCCCGGCCCACACTTTTTGTTTTTAAACCCACACAAAGAAAGAAACAATACTTCAATCTAGAGACAAAGGCTCAACCAACAATACGGGTATAAATGTTTATTGAACACCTACTAGGTGCCATTTTATCCTTCAGAAAAGTATTAGGGCCGAGGGTATAGCTCAATGGTAGAGCACCTGCCTGGTATGCGCAAGGCCGTGGGTTTGATCCCCAGCACCATAAAAAATTAAATAAATCAATGAACAGTTTAAACAAGTAAAGATTTTAAAAAGTACAAGGGCTGGGGGGATAGCTCAGTGGTAGAGCACTTGCCTAGCATGCATGAGGTCCTGGCTTCAATCCCCAGCACCACCACAAACCACAACAAAACTGTGACCTCTCTGCTCAGTTTAAGGTAAAAAAAAAAAAATACTAAAACCCCTTTCCTGGCTGGAGATGTAGCTCAGTGGTACAGCACGTGCTAGCATGTAAAAGGCCCTGGGTTCAATCCTTGTGGTCGTTAGGTGCCGTCGAGTGGAGTCCGACTCATAGCGACCCTATGTACCTCAGAGGTAAACGTCGAATGCAGCCCACCGCGACTGTGGAGAGCTGTGACCACAGAGACACGCTCTATTCTCATTCACACATTTGCACCCTTGCCTCCTGCTCTGCTCCCGAATGCCCCCAGACGGACCTACCCCTTTCCCACTGACAGTCATTGAGGTTTTCTGCTTTCTGGCTTGTGTGCTTCAATACTCTGGAATGTTTGTGCCAGGGCTTCTCTGGAGTTTCTGCTAAGGGCAGAAATTACTGGTCTTACGTTATGTACTTTATCAAATTTGCGAGATGTCAATTTTTTCCCAAAGTACTTGTCCTACTTTACTCTCCCAGCAGCAGAAGCATATATAGAGGCTGTGGGGCTCTTTATCTTCTTGGCATGGCAGAGCTGGCAACCGACCCCGGGGCCTTGCACGTGCTACGTTCTCAGCACATTCCACACTTAAATGTCTGAAGACTATGGAAATAGTATTTTATTATGGCATAAATGTGCATTGCCATCATTACTACCAAGTGAGGTTAGAGGTTTCCTCTGTGTTTTTTAGTCACGTGTTGTTGTTGTTAGGTGCCATCGAGTCAGTATCCCACTCATAGCGACCCTGTGTACAACAGGGGAAACACTATTGTCAGTGCTTCTCTGCTGTGCATAGGGTTTTCAATGGCAGATTGATTTTGGGGAGGGGGTTGCCAGGTCCTTCTCCCAAGCCTACAGCTTCTGGTGTTCCCAGGCGGTCTCCCATCCAGGTACTAACCAGGCCCGACCCTGCTTAGCTTCCAAGATCTGACGGGATCGGATGCCACAGGGCTAGGGCTGCAGGCTTTTAGTCACTTAGGTATATACTTTTTCCTATTTTTTGCCCACTTCTCTACTAGGTTATTGTCCTTTCCTTACTGATGGGTTGTTGTTGTTAGGTGCCATCGAGTCGGTATCCAACTCATAGCGACCCTCATAGGGTTTTCAATGGCTGACTGTTTCGGGATTGCCTTGGGAGTGGATTGCCAGGCCCTTCTCCCATTTTTGCGGTGCTGGGAATTGAACTCAGGACCTCAGAGATTGCAGCGCAGCGCTCTACCCACTGAGCTGAATCCCAGCCAACAACAATACTGATGGGTAGAAAGTCTTGAAATAGTCTGGATGCCAGTCCATCAGCTCTTGGTGACCTGAGGTGATGTCCCTCGCTAAGACTTTAGCTTCTACCCCACCCTTGAATCCTAAGGGTTGGCAGCCTAGCGGGTAGCCCCATTTAGATGGCCCGCAGGCACCAGATCCAATTTGTCCACAACAGCCACTACCTGTTTCTCTTCCTGGGCCCCACACCGGTCTCCAAGCCTGGAATGGATGCCCCAGCCTACCAACGCCCTTCGCTCCCTTTCCACTCCTAGACAAACACAGTATGACATCTGCCAGGTCCTCCTCCGGGCTGTCCTAGAATCTGTCTTCTCTTCATTCCCTCTCCTATGATACCATCATAGGCCACTGCCTGCGTGCCAGCGTTTCTGTGACAGTGTGTGTTCTGTGGGCCTTCCTGCGTCCCCACGCTCCAACCTGCCCATCCATTTTTCACACTGCAGTCACACCAGGGCCCCCAAGATCACAGTGAGGGGAAATTCTGTGGTGTCACTTGATGAAACCTTCCGATGACTTGTGTAAACCGTCTCCTTGAGGTTTCCACCGCTACACTAGGATCCCAGAGCCACCTCTCCACTAGGTGCCATTTTATCCTTTTATCCTTTTATGCCATTTTATCACAGGACACTGGTATGCCATTTATCACGGGACAGTGGTTCTAGGACCCCTCCTCATACACCAAAATCTACAGATGCTCTAGCCCCTTGTATACAATGCTGCAGTGTTTGTGTGGAATCCACACAATCCTTCCATATACTTTAAATAATCTCTAAGTTACTTATAACCTGTTGTTAGGTGCTATCGTATCTGACTCATAGTGACCCTCATAGGGTTTTCAATGGCTGAATATTTCGGGATTGCCTTGAGAGTGGATTGCCAGGCCCTTCTCCCATTTTTGCAGTGCTGGGTTATAACCTAATACATTGTAAATGTCAAGCAAATAGTTGTTACACTGAGTTGTTCAGGGACTGTAATGATAAGAAAAGAAATCGATACAAGCTCAGTATAGACTCTGATTCTTTTTTTCCCAGTATTTTGGATCTGAGGTTGGCTGAATCTACACACGCAGATTCATCCCTATTTACTGACTTCTTTGAAATTGCAGCATCCCCCCATTTTGACTCCCAGGCCCAAAAAGGTACCGACCCACCATGCTCTCAACTACAGACCTTCACACACCCTAGTCTCCTGGAAAGTCCGAGATACTCTTCCCAGATCCCCGGTGGCCCAGATCAGCCCCTCATCATTCCAGAACTCTTAGATGCTTCTTCCTCTGGGAAACCTTTCCTGACCTCTTTGGCTGAGCCAGGGGCCCCCCCCGCTCCAAGTGCCCGCAGACCTCTGGGCTCCTCACCCTGCACCCTCCCTGGCTGAGAAGGGGGGAATTGTATTGCTTTGCTTGCCACAGTCTCCCCGACACCTAGCGTATAAACAGCAGGCGGCAAATGTTTTTACGAGAACGTGGAGGCGGAAGACAGTGTCAGTAACAGAAGGCCCAAGATAATAGGACCTTCAATTAAAGAGAAGCAGTGGAGGAAAGTGGTTGGATTAGCAAGATTAGGTGGACTTAGTGAGATTCGGTAATTAATTGGATATGAAGGGGTTAGGAAAGGGAAGATTAAAGAATGAGACCCTGGCTTTTGAGGCCATGAGGATGGAGGACTTGGGGAACACAGGAAGACTGTACGGTGCCAACATCCTTAGTGAGTGAGGGAACATCAGATAATAAGCCTGGGCGGAAAAGATTTGCGAAGGTGAAAGGGCAACTGCCTGGCTCTAGCGTTTGAGAATGAGGACAGCCCCATCCCCAGTCTGAGAGAGGGAGGGCACAAGGACACAGTCTCTCCAGGAGAGGGCTAGGGGGGTAGCAAGAGCCACGTGGTGGGCCAAGGACTCAGGAAAGAGGCAGGAGGTTAAGAGGAAGCCCAGAGAGCGCTGTGAAAAGATAGAAAAGGGAGGGGAGGAACTGGGAAACTATCTATGTTTGGAAGAGGATCCAGTTCATGCAGGTGTATGGAAATGCAGTTGTCTCTCAGTATTCACGGGACACTGGTTCCAGGACCCCTCCACACGCACCAAAATCTACAGATGCTCAAGCCCCTTGTATACAATGCTGCAGTGTTTGTGTGGAGTCCACACAATCCTTCCGTATACTTTAAATAATCTCTGAGTTACTTATAACCTAATACAACGTAAATGTCATGCAAGTAGTTGTTACATTGAGTTGTTTAGGGACTGTAATGATAAGAAAAGAAATTGATACAAGTTCAGTATAGACTCTGATTCTTTTTTTCCAAATATTTTGGATCTGAGGTTGGCCGAATCTACACACGCAGAAACCATGTATACAGAGGGCCCGTGGTGTCCACAAAGGTCCTCCCACAGTGTCTCCACTTACATCATTATTTTCCCCATCGCTGCAGACTGAACCCAGAGCCTCATGCACGCTTGGCTGCTGAGATTTATCCCCGGCACCCCTACTTGTACAAATGTTAACTATTTCCAAATGCTAAGCTCAGGTATTAAAAATGACACTACCGGGCTGGACATGACAGGGCGCACCAGTAATTCAGGACTCGGGAGGCTGAGGCCAGAGAATTCAAGGTCAGCATGGGCTACACAATAAGACTCTGTCTCCAAAAAAAAAAAAAAAAAAAAAGGAACCAAGTGTGGCTGCACACACCTGCAATCCCAGCACCTGGAAGAATGAAGCAGGAAGATTACACGTTCAAGAGGCCAACAAAGAAACAAAAACAAAAGAGGGACAGACGTGGGGGGTTGCAGGAGAGATAGAGACAGAGACAGAGAGAGAGAGAGAACCTAATAGGTGAGGTTGTGATATTACCGGTATACCTGTACATTGCCAACAGCAGGGAAAAAAAGCACAAAAGTCTTCTGAAAACAAATGGACTATATCACAAGACATAAAAAATAATATTTCACTGGGCATGATGGCATATGCCTAATCCTGCCACTATGGAAACTGTGGCAGGACTGATGTGAGATTGAGTCCAGCCTGGGCTACACAGTTTCAAAAAGCAAACAAAGAAAACAAATAATGGTAATATTTTTATGCTGTCTGACCTAGGGCATTTCTTACTCATAAAATTCCTCTTAAGAAAAGCCAGCTGGGCACAGT
>VMDO01024977.1:0-28899 GCA_007922755.1 Pedetes capensis | reverse complement strand
ATGTCACATTGAAGACAAAGGTGTGTCTGACTCATGCCATGGTATTTTCAGTGGCATCATATGGTTGTGAAAGCTGGACATTGAACAAGAGAGACAGAAAAAGAATTGATGCTTTTGAATTGTGGTGCTGGAGACGTCTATTGAATATACCATGGACTGCCAAAAGAACCAACAGATCTGTCCTAGAAGAGGTACAACCTGAGTGCTCCTTGGAAGCAAAAATGGCCAAACTGCGTCTTACATATTTCGGACACGTAGTCAGGAGAGAACAATCCCTGAAGGAGGACATCATGTTTGGAAGAGTGGCAGGTCAACGGAAAAGAGGAAAACCCTCCACCAGATGGATTAACACAGTGTCTGCAACAATGGGCTTAAACATAAATAAGATGGTTTGCCTGGCATAGAATCGGCAAATGTTTCGATCTGCTGTACATAGGGTCGCTATGAGTTGGACTCGACTCAACGGCACCTAACAACAACAACAATAGGTCTAAAGAAAAACTCATGTCCATTTGGCACTTTTATCAATTAGTCTTTCTTTGTAGCAGGTCTGGCATTACCCTAGTACATTTTACCAGACATTATCAATCGAAACTGTTCATAATGCAAAACAAATGACACAGAGAGAATCCTTGCAGAATAATTAATTTGCAGAATATTTTTGAAATAATGCTGATCAGCACTTGTTTACTGAAAGTGCACAATCTGTCACATTAATTCTTATTGCATTTACACACATATTTCATAGGGTTTTCAATGGCTAATTGTTTCAGGAATGGGATGCCATGTACCTCTCCCTACTCTGTCTTATTCTTGAAGTTCAACTAAACCTGACCACCATAGGTATTCCTGCTGGTATTTGTAATACTGGTGGGATAGCTTTCAGCATCACAGCAACAATGGGCTTAACTTTTTTTTTTTAAATCCTTGCATGGCCCAGTATCAGAGAGTGTTTAGTTCTGTTTTACATAGGATTGCTATGAGTCAGACTCATCTTGACAGCACCTAACAACAATACACACACATACAATATATAAATATATTTTGTATAGTGTGCAACAAATAAATATATAATGTTATTTTTGTTATTAGGTGCAATTGATTTGGGTCCAACTCATAGTGATCCTCATAGGGTATTCTTTTCTTTTTTATTGGAAAATTTTAATGTACTACTTAATAAGATTCATTATGACATGTGTTTCATTGTGACATTTCCATATATGCATTTCATTGTACAGTGCTCACATAATTTCCCCCTTACCCTCTCATGACACTCCTGCCCTATCTGCATCCCCCCGCCAATGACTTTTCTATTTACATGCCTTTTTGTGAGAATATTTATCTATATACATGCATCCACATTTTTACTTTAGTCCAAACATTTTTCTGTAGTGATCTGCCTTTTTACATTCTCAGCAATATTAGACAGTGATCTATTCCATTTATATTATTGCTAACCTTTGGTATTCTTGCTATTATTATTATTATTGTTGTTGTTATTATTATTATTTTACTTTAGCTATTCTTGTAGTTTTTTCTATCTTCCCCCTTTTTTTCCACCATACTAATAAAGTTGTGCTGTTTACATTGAGGTTGACCTCTTCCCCCTTTATCTCTCCTCATTGATCCTCTTCCCCCTCCCATCTTCTCCCATCATCAACTCTTTTTGTTAGATCCCCTCCCTCCTTCCTTCCACTCTTTAAATTGTCCCTTCTACACTAAGTTTAATTGAGCTTTTTATTATGTTTCAATTTATGTATAGGAGTTTTAACTTCCTTTAAGTTTGATTCAGCTCCCACCTATGAGCAAAAATATATGGTATTTCATTCTGAGTTTGTGTTTGTTCACTTAACATGATGTTCTCCAATTCCATCCATTTTGCTGCAAATGACAATATTTTATTTTTTAAATTGCTGAGTAGTATTCCATTGTGTATATGTACCATAATTTTTTATCCATTCTTCTGTTGATGGACACTTTGGTTGATTCCATATCCTTGCTATTGTGAAAAGTGCTGCATTAAATATGGAGATGCAGGTGTCTCTGTGATATGATGACTCATCTCCCTTTGGGTATATTCCCAATAGTAGTATTACTGGGTCATATGCTAAATCTATTTTTAGTTTTCTGAGGTATCTCCATATTGATTTCCAAAGTAGTTGAACCAATTTACAAGCCCATCAGCAGTATAAGAGCATTCCCTTTTCTCCACAACCTGGACAACATTTGTTGTTATTTGTTTTATTGATCTTGGCCATTATTACTGAAGTAAGGTGGAATTTCAGAGTTCTTTTGATTTGCATTTCCCTAATGGCTATGGATATTGGGCATATTTTCATGTGTTTCATGGCCTTACAAGCTTCTTCACTTGAGAACTGCTCAGTTCCTTTGTCCACTTGTGTATTGGGCTATTTGTTGTCTTGGGAGTTACTTTCTTGAGTTCTTTGTAAATTCTGGAAATTAGTCCTCTGTCTGATGTATAGGATGTGAAGAATTTCTCCCATTCAGTGGGGACTTGCTTGACTCTGTTGATTTTTTCCTTTGCTGTATAGAATCTTTTTAATCTCATGTAATCCCATTTATCTATTCTTGTTGCGATTTCCTGAGCAATTGGAGTCTTATTAAGGAAATGCTTTCCTATGCCTACATGTTGGAGCATATTGCCTAAATTTTCTTCTAATAATTTTGAAGTGTCTGGTTTTATGTTGAGGTCTTTTATCCATTTGAGTTAACTCTCATGAATATCAAGAGGTTTATGTCTGTTTTCATTTTTCTGCAAGTGGATATGTTTCCCAGCACCATTTATTGAAAAGGTTATCCTTTCTCCAATTTGTCTGCTTTGCTCCTTTGTCAAAAATCAAGTGGGCATAGAAGCAGTGATTTATCCCTGGCTTTCTATTCTGTTCCACTTGTCTTCAGTCCTATTTTTGTGCCAGTACCAAGCTGTTTTTGATACTACAGCCCTGTAGTATAGATTAAATTCAGTGATTATGACTCCACCTGCACTAGTTTTTCAGTTTAAGAGAGTTTTGGTTATACATGGTCCTCTGTGTTTCTGTATGAATTTTTGGATCATTTTTTTATTTCTGTGAAGTCTGTCATTGGAATTTTAGTGGCAATTGCATTAAAACTATGTATTGCTATTGTTAGGATAGCCATTTTTAAAATATTGATTCTCCCAATCCCTGGGCATGAGAGAGGGATCCTTCCATCTTTTTCTTGTTGTTGTTAGGTGCCCTTGAGTCATGTCTGACTCATAGAGAACTTTATAGGGTTTTCAATGGCTGATTGTTTTGGGATTGCCTCAGGAGTGGAATTTCATGTCCTTCTCCAATTTTTGTGGGGCTGGGAATTGATCTCAAGGCATCAGAGACTACAGAATGGTGCTATAACAACTGAGCTTAATCCCAGCCCTACCTTTTAGCATCCTCTGTGATTTCTTTCTTTAGTGTTTTGAAATTTTCCTTGTAGAGATCTACAATATCTTCGGTTAGATTGACTCCAAGGTATTTAACTTTCTGGCAGGCTATCATGTAATGGATTGTAGCTTTAATTTCCTTCTCTGCCTGCTCACTGTCAGTGTAAAGGAAGTCCACTGATTTTTGAGTGTTAATTTTGTATCCTACCACTTTGCTACAGGAATTAATTAGGTCTAAAAGTTTTCTAGAGGAGATTTTGGGGTCCTTTAGGTAAGGTATCATGTCATCAGCAAATAAGGATAATTTGACCTCTTCTTTGCCTATCTGTATTCCATTCATTTCTTTCTCTAGTCTAATTGCCCTGGCTAGGACTTCAGTCACAATGTTAATTAAGATAGGAAAGAGTGGACATCCTTGTCTTGTCCCAGTTCTTAGAGGAAATGATTTTAATTTTTCTCTATTTAATATGATGTTGGCTGTAAGTCTGTCATAAATGGCCCTTATGATGTTAAGGTATTTTCCTTTTGTGCCTATCTTCTCCAGAGTTTTTATAATGAAAAGGTGTTGCACTTTGTCAAAGGCCCTCTCAGCATCGATTGAGATGATCATGTGATTTTTATTTGCAAGCCTCTTGATATGTTGAATTATATTAATCAATTTTCATATGTGAACCAGTCTGGTGTCTGTGGAATAAATCCCACTTGTTCATGCTGAACAATTTTCTTAATATGTTGCTGAGTTTGGTTTGCCAGGATTTTGTTGAGAATTTTTACTTCCATATTCATTAGGGAAACTGGTCTATAATTCTATATCTTAGATGTATCCATGCCTGGTTTAGGTATCAAGGTGATTGTAGTATTGTAGAATGAATTTGGGAATGCTCCCTCCTTTTCTACTTTTTGAAATAATTTGAGGAAGAGAGGTATTAATTCTTCTTTGAAAGTTTGGTAGAACTCTGCTGTGAACACATCAGGTCCTGGGCTCTTCTTTGTTGGGAGACTTTTTGTTACCTTTTCTATTTCAGCATATGTGATGGGTTTGTTTAGGTCACTTATATCCTCTGGGGTTAATTTTGGTAAATCGCATGTGTTAATAAATTTATCCATTTCTTCTACATTTTCATATTTTAGGGAATAGAATTTCTCAAAGTATTCTCTGATGATTTTCTGTATTTCATTGGAACGGTGGTTATGGTTCCTTTTTCATCTCTAATTTTCATGATTTGGGCCTTTTCTTTTTTCTTTTTGATGAAATTGGCCAGGGGAGTGTCTATGTTATTAATCTTTTGAAAGAACCAGCTCTTAGGCTCATTAATTCTTTGAATTATTTTTTCAGATTCTGATTCAGATATCTCTGCTTTGATCTTAATAATTTCTCTCTGAGTGCTCTTTTAGGGACTGATCTATTGATGGCTTTCTAGTGTTTTGACATGTGTCATTAGGGCATTTATTTGGCTGATCCCTACCTTGTTGATGAACTTCCATCTTAGAACTGCCTTTGCTGTATCCCATATATTTTGGTAGGATGTGTTTTAATTTTCATTTGATTGCAGAAATTTTTAAGTTTCTGTTTAAATGTCTTCAATAACCTATTGATCATTCAGCAGTGTATTATTTGTCTCCATTAATTTGTAAAATTTCTTGTGCTTTTTTTTCATTTTGGAGTTCCATTTTTATTCTGTTGTGGTCTGATAGGGTATAGGGGATGAATTCTCCTTTTTTATATTTATTGAGGCTATTTTTGCATATAAAATGTGATCTATCTTAGAGAAAGTTCCATCTGGTGCTGAGAAAAATGTGTATTCCTCATCAGATGGATGGAATATTCTGTAAATATCTGTGAGTTCCAGTTGGTCTAAAGTACAGATTGAACTCATCATTTCTCTCTTGATTTTTTTTTGATGACCTGTCTCTTGATGAAAGTGAGCTATTGAAGTCTCCCATAATTATTATGTCTAGACCAATATAATCCTTTATTTCCCATAAAGTTTGTTTTATGAAGCTAGGTGCACCTATATTTGGAGAATATATATTAAGTAAGATTATTGGTTCCTGGGTGATTGTTCCTTTTAGTAATATGTAGTGTCTTTCTTTATCTCTTCTAATTAGTTTTGGGTTGAAGATTAGTCTATCAGAGATTAGTATTGTGACTCCTCCTTTTTAGTTTCCCCCATGCTTGGTATATTGTTTTCCAGCCCTTAATTCTCAACCTACCACAGTCTTCGTGGGTTTGATGAGTCTCTTGAATGTCACATATTGAGGGTTTATCTTGTTTCATCCAATTGGCCAGTCTATGTCTCTTAATTGCTGAGTGATAGTTGATTGAGGATCCTCTGTAATGCTGGTTTGGTGGTACCAAATTATTTGAAGTGGCAATATCGTGGAATGTCTTATACTCCTCATCTATTTTAAAAGATAACTTTGCTGGGTATTGTATTATTGGTTGGAAGTTGTTATTTTTCAGAACATGGATTATATGTGTCCAGGCCTTTGTAGCTTTCAATGTTGATGTGGAGAAATCCACAGTTATTTTAATGGGTTTGCCTTTAAATATCAGTTGGGGTTTTTCCCTAGCTACTTTCAAAACTGCTTCTCTGCTGTCCAACATAAGCATTCATACAATAATGCGTCATAGGAGGATCTGTTTTTGTCTACTCTGGGTGGGGTTTTCAATGATTTAGTTGTGAAAGTATCCAGATTTTGGATTACCTCTGGAAATTTTTCATTCAGAATATCCTGGAATAAACTTCCAAATCCCCTTGTGTTGCTTTCTGCTCCTTCAGTGACTCCCTGAATTCTTAAATTTCACTTTTTCATTTTATCTGAAACCTCTTGGAGATCTAGCTGGTATTGCTTTATCATTTTCTCTATCTTAGCATGCATGTAGTTAATATCTTATAATCCTTTCTCCATGTCTGATATTCTCTGTTTGGCCTCGTCCAATCTCGATGTTGAGGATTCTATGTTATTCTTGTTAGGTGCCGTCGAGTCATATCCGACTCATAGTGACCCTCACAGGGTTTTTCAATGGCAGATTGTTTCGGGATTGCCTTGGGAGTGGGTTGCCATGTCCTTCTCCCATTTTTGTGGTGCTGGGAATCCAACTTGGGATCTCAAAGACTGCAAAGCGACACTCTACCAACTGAGCTAAATCCCAGCCCTGAGGATTCTATAGAAGTGTTTATTTCATTCAGCTTGCCTTGCATCTCAAGGACTGTAGCTTGGTTGTTTCTGACCCTTTCTAGCTATGAGGAGAATACAGACACCAGATGAGATACCTTCTTCTCCAAGATTTTGAGGGTGCTGTGGTGTTAGCTTTGATATCTCTTAGCATATTAATAATCAAAATTCTGAATTCTGATTCTGATAGCTTTAGAAATCAGGATTTTTTGGTAGTGTCTGTTCAAGGTCTTTGGTCTATGTAATCTTCCCATCCAGGGTGTCCTTTCATGTTGCATGTATTCTTTTGCTGAGGCTTGCCCAATTTTATTCAAGGAGTTTTGTTACTCCTCCTCTGAATATGAAGGTTCTTCTTCTGAGATTCTTTTGAGGTTGGCTTGTGATGAGACTCTGGCGCTTTTCTCTCACCACCCCTTGCCCCACTCTCAAATTGAAAGCTGACAGATCTGGGTTGAGGTGTTTCTGCACAGCATCCCTCCAGCTGGATGTGATGGTGCAAAGTCAACACCGTCTCTTGGGCTAGCCCAGGTTTCAGGATGTTCTTGGCCTCTCTCCCTGTGGGGTACTCTGCCTGTGCCACAGTAGCAGAGAGGTGGCATGTCCCCCACCACCCCACCAAGACTCCTGGCTCCCCCCACAGATCTCGCATGCTGAGATCTCAGCTCAGAGAGTGCAGCCCAAATGGCAACAGTGGATGATGATGAGCCACATCCTGATGTTCAGCTCACTTCCCTCTTGCATGACCAGAGCTCTGCTGCATTCACTCACAGATCCCCTGCTGCAGTGGGTAGGATGATATTGTGCTACCCCCAGACCCTCCCATGTGGGACTTGTGCCAGCCCGCTCTCCTATTGCAAACTCTGTGGCTTGGACCTCCATGGTGGGGTGATGGTAGCTGCATTTGTGTGCCTGCAAGACTGAGGGTATGGGTGCCCACTGTCCTTTCCTGCATGTCAAACTCTGCCTTGTTCATTCACTGATCCACTCTGCAATGGGTTGGATAATATTGTGCTACCCCCAGTGAATCTGGGCCCTACACTCCTATGTGGGACTCATGACACCCCTTTCTTCTGTGGTAAACTGTGTGGCTAGGACCTCTACATCAGGGGAATGGCAGCTGTTCCGACCACTTGCTTGGAGTCTGGGCACCCTCTGTCCTATCCACTGCACTTGTTTGCCTCTTCCGTGCTGCAGTGGGTGGGATGATATCATGCAACCTCCAGAGGGCCTGTGGCTCATGCTCCCATGTGGGATCCTCACCCTACTGCTCTCCTATCACAAGCTACAGGGCCAGGACCTCTGCAGTGGGGGGATGGCAGGCTTGCAGCTAGCAAAGCACCTGCTGTCCAAGATCCACTTAACCAGTTGCTCTCCACGAGAAATGTTACCCATGTCTTATGTCAGGATGTTGGTAGGCTGCCAGAGCTTCACTGTTTGGATATCTGAGTTCCAGACACTCATGTGAAATTTTTCCCTGGGTTGTATGTTCTCTACACTCTGTGATCCAGGGGATGGGGGTCATTCATGTCGGTTTCTTCACTTTTGGTTTTTGATCTTTTCAACCTCTGGAGTTTCTCCACCCTCTGCATAATCCAGATGGTGACACAGGAATTGCTGGTGAGATTTCTGGTGGCCCAATTCTGTATAGCTTACAATTTTCTCTTCCCACTGGAGCAGGTCTCCATGTTTCTCGTGGTGTACTCTCACTGACCTGCCATGCTGATTCTTTCTCCCCTTTCAAAACTTCCTCCACTGTTAGTGAAATTTACCTACCCTTGTGGATTTTTTTTTTGTATCTAGCTCTTATCTAACTTATTTCTCTGTCTGACTGATCAGTATGAGTTCTAAGCCATTAGTTAAGCTCTCCTATCTCTCCTTATCTCAAGGCAGGTTTTATCTGTCTGCCATGTTAGCCATTCCTCATAGGGTTTTCAATGGCTGATTGTTTTAGGATTGCTTCAGGAATGTATTGCCATGTCCTTCTCCAATTTTTGTGGTGCTGGGAATTAAAACTGGGTCCTCAGGAAATGTGGAGCAGTGCTCTACCAACTGAGCTAAACCCCAGCCTGTTGTTATTATCAGGCACCCTCAAGTCAGGTCCAACTCACAGA
Organism: Pedetes capensis; assembly: GCA_007922755.1. Lineage (NCBI taxonomy): Eukaryota > Metazoa > Chordata > Mammalia > Rodentia > Pedetidae > Pedetes > Pedetes capensis. The sequence continues at coordinate 20,190 of VMDO01024977.1, read as the reverse complement.
AACCCTACATACAACATAGAGTTTTCAATGGCTGTTGATTCAGGATTGTTTTGGGGATGGGCTGTCAGGTCCTTCTCTTATTTTTGTGATTGAACCCAGGGCCTCAGAAAGTGCAAACCAGCACTCTGCCAACTGAGATAAACCATAGCCTTTTGAATTTATATGTACAATATAATCCAGTGAACTGCTGTTGTTGCTATTAGGTGCCATTGAATAGATTCAATGCATAGAGACCATATGTACTATAGACAAACAACAGTCCAACACTGCTATACCTAGCACTATTGTCAGTGCTGTTCTGCTAGTCATAGGGTTTTTGATAGCTGATTGTTTCTGGAGTGGGCTGCCAGATCCTTCTCCCAAGCCTACAGCACCTGGTATTCCCAGGCGTCGTCTCTCATCCAAGGACTAACCAGTCCCCACCCTGCTTAGCTTTTCAGATTAGATGTGAAGGTGGTACAACTGTAGACCCAGTAAACTGGGGTGCCATTAATTGTATTTGATTGTTGGATGCCATATAGTAGAATGAGAATAGAGGTAAGTCCTGTATAGCTTAACTGTATAATTTAACATTTCTGGACTTCATTGCCTTCATTTTTCCTCATTGAACTAACATATCTCTCAGGGTGTAACCCTGTGGTTTTACTGATACATTGAACAATACTTTATGTCAAGAAGGTAGTATTGTAAGGAGAACATTTGAGACATTAAAGCATAAATTCTTATCTTAAATTCAATGTACTATTAGGATCACAGAAAGATGTATAGCCTTATTGGATTTCAATAATCATATTCATAAAATCATGCCATAGACTAAATTTTTGGGTTATCACAAAAGTAATACACTGAACTCCTAACCCCCAAAGTGATGGTTTTAAAATGTGAGGCCTTTGTGAGTTGACTGGGTCATCCTCATAAATGGGATTGGTGCATTTATGAAGGAGTCCCTAGAGAGTTTCCATACCCCTTCTGCCATTTGAAGACATAGTGAGAAAATACCATCAGTGAACTAAGAAGGTGGTAGTCACTAGAAATGGAAGCTTCAGACTATGTGTTCTAAGGGCCCAGCCTGAAGATTTATGAGAAAAGTATATTTTTGTTTGTTTGTTTTCTTGCTTGTTTGATTGGGGCAGTGCAAGGGATTGAACCTAGGGTCTTGTGCATGCTACAAGGCATTCTACCCCTGAGCCACACCCCCAAGCCCCAAAAGGTTTGTTATTTAATTCATGTTGTCTATGGTATTTTTGTTATAGCAGCCCAAAGGGACTAAGACAAATGACATAGGCCCCATTTAATTCTCATGTCTAGGTTGCAACTTTGATGCATTTTAGATTTGTTATAATGTTTTGTGGCAATAGAATAAATGAGATTGTGACTTTGGAATTTTGACCAGATAGGATTAGAAGAGAAAGATGTCCTCTTACTTTTGGGGTTGTATATAATTTGTCCTGAAACAATTTGGTTTAAATGAATGGGTAGAAAGTAAACTTAGTTGGTCTTACAACTAAATGAAATAAACACCCTAAGCTACTTGCACTTCTATTACCGTTAAATTCTCTATAGTCACAGACACTAGAAGCTATCAAACATTTTTTAATGACCATGTTGCAGCCCAAATATATATTTATTTTCTATACCTGCAAAAAAACCTTCTTAAATGATTGAGGCATATGAATTTTAAATATTCTACCTCAATTTTGCAAGTTTTCTCTAGAATTAAGGTTGATTTCTGGATTTCTATGTTAAGAAATGAAGAAGAATGCCTCTAAATTTTGATGGCAGAATGTAATACCAAATGACACTGAGGTTGGATTTTACATTTAGCTGCATTTGCATTTAGATCAATGCATTTAGAGATATGCGATATTCTGTAGACTTTCACCTGAATAAACATGTTGTGTTGCATAATGAAACATTTCAGGCAATACACGTTGGCCAATTTGAAAGCATTCCATTTAATAAAATGTGCCCTACTTTAAATAATCTTCTTCTTGCTTAAAAACAAGCAAAACTACAAAACTACTAAATTGGATATTTATATTATTCCATAATGATTTTTCAATTGATACATTTAATTTATTTTATACAACACACTGTTTTGAAATCTATAGTAACTTTTTTATTGCTCTTTTGTATTTGTTAGATATAGAATACCTACAGAGGATAACCTTGATGGCTACAAGACTAATAGCCTAGAAAACTTCTAGTTATAGAACAGAAGGCTAGATAATCTTTGCTGGAAAAAAATAAGTAAATGAGTTATGTGTAATTGATCTAATTTTTATTTTAGTACTTAGGAAAATAAACATTTTATCTTTGGGAGGTAGGGACAAATGACCACTATGATTTTCTTTGATTGTTATGAAACTGTGTAGTAGAATGGGAAAAAGGAAAAGTCCATGGTGCAAGTCCAGGTCATTTCTGTGAGCTATAACATTTCTGAACTTTACTACCTTTGTTTTCCTTTGTTGCATTAATATACCTTTCAGCATTATGGCCCCATGTTTTCAGTCATACACTGAAAAATACTCACCTTAAGGAGATAACATTGAAGGGGAGAAGTTATCAAATGTGGTATATCATGTATGTCTCTCTCCTATAGCAAAACAATATTTTCATATTTTTTAGAGATGAGGAAACTGAGGTTTAGTGAAGCAATAGATTACATTAGCACATACTGGCAGTAAGTGATGGAGCTAGAGCAGGAAGTCATGTCTTCTGCTCCCAGCTCAGTGTGGCTACCTTCACATTGCAAAACCACACACCACACCTTACTACCTCCTAGATCAAAATAAGAAGTCACTGGGAGCCATTCATTTCACTGTGGCTTCATAATGTTGCTTAAAACCCCAAGATATGGTTTCAACATCAAATTGGAGTCTTTCCATTTTATTTTAATGGGCAATATTAATATTTGGAATCCATAATCTAATAATAGAATTATTGTTCTAAAGTAATCCAGAGGTGGTCTTGAAACACCACAGGGTGTTCTTAGAATAAGAATGTAACCATACAATATTATAAGTCTCTCTTCCCATGTTACCATGGGGACAGGCCCTGCATGTTAAGTCTTGAGACATATGCATCTAAAACACCCACAACGCCACATTGTTCCTTACCTCTACACTGCTATTGAAGTGCCTACTCATCATAGTCATAACTATCAGCAAATCAATGTTAGAACATATTACTACAGCACAATCACTTTTTGAAAATGTACTTATCCCTCTTAGTAATCCCCACATTCCATAAGCTCCTCTTTGGACTAATATTTTTTCACATTTAATATTTCTGCTCTATCTAGTGAGATAGCAATTCTGTAAACTAGAAGTGAAAGACAAATGTTTATGTTCCTTTTGTCCTGTCTTCAAATAAAGAGTTTGACTGACTTGCTAATCTCACTACTATTAATTCAAGAGCCACTGCAAATCAAAACTGTCTCTTCTGTGCTCCAGTTTTGATGAAGCATCCACTCTTGTGTGTCTCAGCTAGGGTGCCATGAAAAAATGAAGCCTTACAGAAAATAGTTTGAGTAATTCTTTTGTCCATTTTTCTGTGGGCAGTGCATATCTCCTGTCATTCCAGAGGACTAGAAGAGGAGTTGCTCATTCCTTCCACTGAATGCTTTAGGGATGCTTGCTCTCTACTAGAAGTTTCTTGGAGAAGGGCTTCTAGGCCTTCTAGGGTGTGCAAGGGAGAAAAACTTCAAACTATCTTGAAGAGAGTAATAATGTCTCATTTTACTCTCCAGATCATTAAATGCTTGATGCAAAGCAGGGGATGGCAAAATATAGCCCATGAGCCCCTGATTTTTTTTTATTAGAAAATTTTAATGTATATCTTAATGTGATTCATTTTGACATTCTTTTCATTGTGACATTTCCATATATGCATTTTGATAAACATTATTCATATAGGTTACCCATAACCCTCCCCTATGCTTCCCCCCCTCCCACCCTTCCCATCTAAGTTTCCCATCTAAGTCTTCTCTATCTTTTACTTAGTAGTATTTTTCTATATGTCCTTGGGTTCCAGTTCTGTTTAAGATAGAAACTTTTCCTGTAGTGGTCTTTGTTTTTATCTTATTAGAACAATTACATGCAATTTCTAGTTCATTTATATTGACATCATTCTTATCTCTCCCCCCCCTTTTATTATGATCCAACCTTTAAATAGGATTTTTCCTTCTTATAATTTTGAGTCAGCTCCCTCATAGGAGTGAGAACATGTGTTGTTTTTTTGTAAATAGTTTTATTGAAACACAACCTTGTCCATACTTCATGTTCTGCCCATGGCTACTTTCCCAACAGTGACAAACTTGTTTGCATATTTGTGGAAAAGACTTCACAACCTAAAATATTTACATCTATTCTTTGAGATAGGGAGAAGAATTATATCACATTATATCATGGAATTATATCACTTACTGGGTTGGTTTCCATTTCTCCAAAAAAAAAAAATCATCAGTAAAAGGAATAAGAGGACATTAGTAACAGAATGTGCATAAATGCTCTTCTATTCAAACTGCTTGGAATATAGATAAGATTTGTCTTTCTGTATCTATCCTGAATTAAGTCTCTAAATAGAAACAGTATTTATTCAATCCTCAGTAACAGCCATCATTTTTTTTAAAGAAAATCTCACAGAAGCTAATTGAGCAACCTTCCTGCTATACTCAGTACATCACCCACTGTGACCTATTGTTTAAATCACATGTTGTTGGGTATCTTCCCATGTAGGATGACAAAAGACTGCCATTATAGTTAAGTACTTAGTCACAATTTATATAAACTTTATGTAATTTTATACCACTTCCTGATGGGCTGGGGTTTAGCTCAGTTGGTAGAGTGCTGCTCCACACTTTATGAGGACTCAGGTTTGACCCCCAGCACCACATAAATGGGACAAGGAAATGGCAGTCCACTCCCAAAACAATCAGCCATTGAAAAACCCCATGAGGGTCACTATGAGTTGGACCTGACTTGACAGCACCTAACAACAACTTCATGATATAACTTGTAATTATGACAACTAGCTTTCCTGTATATTTCAGACATGAAGTGTTCATTCAGGCAATTAGACATTAACCAGTGATTTCCACTGCCTTTTTGAAGCTGAAATGTATAGAAAATAAAGTTTTGGCATTTTTACGTTAAATAAAGTTTGAGTGCTATGTTAATATATCTCTGTTCATATTTTTAAGCTCAGATTTGATCCTTTCTTGAGCCTATAACAAACCAAACTAGATTAGTGTGCCAACTGTGCAGAGCAAAGGCAGTCAAGGAGCATCTGGTTAAACTGATCTCAGCAGAGTGTTTGGTAAACTAATGATTGATGGAAGCCTAATCATTTCTTTTATGCAGGTCAAATATTCACATCCTTAAAAATTCTGCATATCTCAAGCATTGTGTAGTTTTTACAGCTTTATGATCATCTACTTTTTTTCTCCTTATCATAAAATGTTTCCAGGCCCCAACAGCTGGTGCTCGCTGGCTGAAGGAATGAACAGGAAGACAATGTGTTCACAGGATTATGGAACAGACTGTGAGGAGAATTTATGCAAAGTTTTATAAGCTTAGTCAGGCAGAAAATAGATTGGGGTGCACAGAGAAAATAATGTGTCATTCAAAGCTCAGCATACAGACATAGCCTCCATGACATAGGAGCAACCATCAGCTGTTCTTGCTCCTACATCTTCTATTTGTTACCTTGAGGTTTGGTGACACAGCAGAAGCAGGCTGAACAGAGGTCTTATTCTCCAATGTTTCTTATTGTTTGCCCATCAAACTCAATCAAATCACTACCCCTTGCCTTCTACCCGGCTCCTACAACACACACATGTCACAAGTTAGAAACTTGTAATCATGTCTGATACTCAAGCACCTTGATAACTGAAAATTGCTAAATCCAAATGGATCATCTTTAAGACTGAGAAGCATCCTCTAGTCAGTTTGACTGACCCCTAAAGCCTTTTATTTTTTTTTAAAAAAAAAAAACAACCTCTCATTTCTTGTAAGCTTCTTGGGTGCTCATAACTTCACCTTCCTTTAATGAACTCCCATATGTCACTTGTGATTCATCAAAGTGCTCTGCAGTCCACTAGGTTGTAGAGTGTATTTCATGCTTCTAATCTGGACCATAACAGAACGTCTAGTTAGTGGTTGGAAATGACAATCGTGTTTCTTGAGCATCACTTTTTTGAATTGGTTTGTCTGAGTTTCTATCATCTAAAGCTTTCACTTGGTTCATTTGCGTCTCATCCCTATTGATTATCTTAATTCTATTTTATAAGCAAAATTATTATCCTAGGTGATTCTCAACAAATGGTCTGTCTTGGGTTTTGCTTACTCACAAGCTATTATAGCAATATATTCAGTATGGCCAGTTCATTGGTATTCTTGAAGCTCAAAGACACTTGTCATTCCTTCTCAAGGGTAGTTAGTTCCTAGAAAGACTGATGATAAAAAAACAAAGAACCCAGAGGAAATTTTCAGAAGGTAATTACTATATATTCTCTATAAGCCAAAATTGACTTGAAGTTCCTAGGGTAATCAATTTGTAACCACTTGGTAAGTTCTGATAAATTCTAAGTTAATACATACTTTCTCTAAAGTGCAGCATTTATTTAATGGTGTCATTATCATTTAGATAGGCAGGCACTCTTTTTATACTTGACCCTGCCCTAGAAGAGACAAAGATATTTAAACTAATGTTCACAAAATGACTGAACAACCAATGCATCTGTGGTTCATGTACTGCTAGGAGGAAGTGAAGAATTTCATATCACCTAGTTTGCTGTAAAAGCATCCTCAATAGTTCACAGCCAAGTAGTATGCTTAGATATTTGTGGCAGATTAACCTGGCCCACTCACACTGGTCAGTGACATCAATCCTTAGCAACCATTTATATATGTGCTCTTTTCCAAACAAACAAAACCCAGAGAGAAGATAAATTAATAAAACTTTTGATGATATGTTAAATATTTTCAGACGGTGGTTAGCCTTTGTTGGTATTTAGCCTCTAACAGTTTCTTGTCATTCCTTACCAACAACAGACTATATTTTATTTTCTTCCTAAAACTGCAAAAACAGACTAGAAGCACATGTTGTCATATTAAAAGCCACTTTAAATTTTTTCATTGTTCTTTGTGGCAGTTTAAGATACACAGTTATTCCACTAATCAGACATTTTGAGGGAATGATTACCCTTGTTTAAATTAAATACTGACTCTGCATTAAAGTCTAACATTAAAATTTTAGTTTTTCTACTTGTTCATTTTCCTGGTAGATTCTTGAGCACTGGGAGTTGGGCCATTTTTATTTCAAGGACAAGATGGCACATTCTTCCTAAGAATTTAGTTAAAAGTAGTTATTGACATCATTGCCTTAGCAGAACTGAAGGAGGAAAACAGAAAGGTTATGATGACCTTGAGTTCATCCTAAGAATGATGTCCTAAAGAAAAATTGAACTCTGAATTGTTTAATAACGATGACATCTATATATAGGTAAGTGATATAAACTAACAAAAATGTTTTAGAATTCCTTATTATGGATACATGTAACATCAAGTATTAAAACTAACTTAGCCTGAAGCCATAGAACTGTGGTCCAGTCCTATCCCATCAGATTTCGGAAGCTAAGCAGGGTTGGGCCTGGTTAATACTTGGATGGGAGACCACCTGGGAATACCAGGTCCTATAGGCTTGGGAGACAGACCAGCAAACCACTCCCAAAAATCAATCTGCCATTGAAAACCCTATGAATGTCGGGGTTTTAGCTCTAGCCCCGCTAAAGTTAGGGCCAAACCCTCAACATAATAACGTGGCCGATGTCGGGAAAGAAGGACCTCGGGAGACCTTCAGATGGTTGGAGAAGGACAGGGAAGGTTTATTGGGGTGCTCCCCTTATGGAGAGCAAGGAGCAAGCAGCCCCTATAGAGCAAGGCTCTATCCCTTTAAGTGCTGGCTCTAGGCCTGCAGCATGAAATGTTGCAGGCTAAGTGCTGGTACAGCTCAGCCTTAAAGGCACAGCCACAGCTGCTGATGTTCAGTTGAGGTCCCATGGTCTTGACTCTCTTGGCTCGCTTTCTTTACCCCCCTCCTTCCCAAGGATGGGAGGAGTTGGGAGGCTCTTCGTGGCTTGCTAGATGCCTTCGGCTCTTCGGGGCCCCTGGGCTTGATCTCGCCGGCTTGCAAGATGGTCTTGCTGGAGTAGGGAGCGCTGGTCCAGATGATGAGGTTCAGGAGACGGTCAGAGAGGTGAGGATCAAAGGATCAATAGGGGTGAAATGGGGTCCAGGAGCCCTGCTTTTATAGGGTCCTGGAGGGGTCACATGGTGGGGTTCAGCCAATCAGGGCACACAGCTGGCAGGTACAGTGGGCAAACGGACATAACTGCCAAATGGAGACAGTTATTACCTGCTAGTGGTGAGGGGAGCCAATCAAAATTAAGGTGGTTAAGGCTGGTCAAGCTGGCCGGGGGCCATCTTTGCTCACTCGATGGGAGGGGCTGTTTTGAGTGAGTGAGATGAGCCCTGGGGTCAACTAGGGGTCAGCCCCTCGGGCTATTATGAGGGACCCTAGCTGGGAAATATTATTTTAAAAATCCCCAACATATGAATAGCAGAGAAGCACTGACAATAGTGTTTTGCCTGTTGTACGTAGCATCGCTATGAGTCAGACTCTGACTTAACGGCACCTAATAAAAACAACAACAATTAATATAAGGCAAGTTGTTTATAAAGACTTCTCAAATGGAAGTATTAAGTTTCCTGACAACGTGGGATGATGCCAGGATTCTCTTCTGCTAGAATACATGACAATCCTATCTAGTTGTGAGACACAGAAACTAACTCTACCTTAATAAAGCAGAGAACAAATTTGTGATAGACTAACTGAGGAGTCATGGCACATAGGGAGGAACCAGGTCCCAAAATTCTTAGAAACAAATGGAGTTGAGTAACAGATAAGATTGTCTTTAAATTCAAACTACTGTCTAGCCCAGTTAGGACACAACTGTTACTACCACTGAGTATGGGGTACCTAGATGATATCTACTGCTGCTGTTTAGCCCCCAACTGGGTATTATAACTGCCATTGGCTATGAACTGAATAATGGCATCTCTAACTCCTGAACAAATGTCCAAGAGATTGGCTGAGTTATGGTTGCTGGGAAACCAAGAATCTGATATTTTTACCTTCTCTGGAAAATGAGTTGCCTACAGCCGTAGCCTTGTGGCATCTGATCCCATCAGATCTCAGAAGCTAAGCAGGGACGGGGCCTGGTTAGTACTTGGATGGGAGACCGCCTGGGAACACCAGTTGCTGTAGGCTTAGGAGAAGGACCCAGCAACCCACCCCCAAAAATGAATCCACCACTGAAAACTCTGTGAACAGTAGAGAAGCACTGACAATAGTGTTTCACCTGTTGTATGTATGGTCACTATGAGTCAGATACAGACTCAATGGCACCTAACAATAACAACAACAACAATGTGTACATATATGTGTATACACACATATGCACATGTATGACTAGTATTTCCTCTGGGAGCAAATCAAGTCTTCAGCGATTCTAATTTTCTGTCTCTTTCTTGCTGTGTTACCTTCCTGGCATGTCTTTCATCCTGTCTCTGGTGACATCACCTCAATTCCTTAGAGATCTGCATCTCTCATACTCCAAACTTTGAGTCTGAGGTGAGCTGCCAGTCTTATTACCCTGCTGCTCCTTGAACAGGAGTCCAGGTAGAGTTGTGCCGTCAATCCAGAGATGTTCATTTGATCTTTCCAGAACCCATCCATATTTCCCCTTAGGACATTCCTCGATACTGGTAGAGAGTTCTCTTTCCTTGTCAGTTATGTGGAAGTAACGACGAAGCCCAGAGCTACAGAAGCTTCACAGAAACACCAGCCAGAGAGAATAAAACCACCGTGAAGGAAAGCACAAAGATGACAGATGTGGAAAGAGAGGCTCTTATGGAGTTTGAGTCTCTCCGTCAACTCGCCCCTAGCAAGAACCATGTGTAGTTTGGTTAAACAAATCAATAAGTTTCCCTTTTGTGCTCAGTCCACAACAAATTGGATTTCTTTTACATAAACAGCCTTCTAAGAAATATATTGTCCCTTTACTGCCAAAACTAAAGGGACCTAAAATAACTTTTTGCATTTTAGAGATTTCTTGGGCGAACAGTCTAAAGGAGATGTTAATTTTTATTTTTTCTTAGAAAATCAGTAGAGTTGAATCTTATCTAAGATTCAGGAATCCTGGTTGTTCCTCTTAGTTCTACTACCAATGAGGCCTAACATTATTACTTAAGGTTTCTAAAGTGTGTATACTCACTTTGAAGAGTGGATTGAATTGGGTGTCTTAGGGATACCTTGAAGAGCTAACTTTTTGTGATGAGAATTTCCAAATAACTTCTAGTTGTCAATGTTTATTTAAGCTCATGCCTTCTGGGGATATCATTCTATTTCCTTACTGAAGAAAATGAAGAGATGAACTAAGAAAAAGGAATGCTTATGGGTTAGAGTTTCCTTTTTTTAGTGCTACATATATATATATATATATATATATATATATATATATATATATATTTCCACTTGTAATTTGTGTTAAAAATTTCTATCTTGTAGCAATACAATGCATTGGCAAATATTTTTATGCAACAACCACCATCTGCATAGTAGTAAATTAAGTGTCATGGAGCTATACTTTTAAGAGCCATTTAAGAGTTTTCAATCTAGATAAGAAAACAAGTACATGCAGGTAGAATGTTTACGAATCAAAATCAAGGCAGCAGACAAGCAATTGTGTGATAGGGCAGGGCAAGCTCTATTATTAAGGCTGGGGAATTTATCCTTCAGCATTTGAAAATACTAAGTGAAAGCTTTTGAGAGGTTTTGAACTCCTAAAGAATGGGTCCCAGCAAGCAACATTACCTGAAAGTTTACAGTCTATTTTATGTTGAAATTTCTTTGAGCTTGGCTTGAAGGGAACATTTAATTCTTTTCAGTGTTTTATTTTAAACAGATATTATGACTGTGATTATGTTCATGTTATAGAAAACCTTCCATTCTGTTCAGCTTTTAGAAATTCTAAAATATGTTTCTTCTGCAATGGATTCAAAGTACAGCATTTAAAATAAGTACAAAACCAGCTTTGAAAAAAATTCAGGAACTGTTATTTATGAACATCAGGCTAGATGGCACCAATTTCTTTATGCAAGAGTACGGTTGAATATGTAAAATAGCTGGCTACAGTTCTGTACTCCAATATAAATGTTCAGAATTTGTTTTAAAATTTTACACCTTTAAAATCTCCAGGATTTTCTAACTTAATCAGTGTTTATTAAAGAACAACAGCACACCTTGGTGGGAGGAAGAGATCAAGGCATATGGTGTTACTTTCTTAAGCCTAGCACCAGAAGACTTGCCAGGCGGTATATGTCTTGTGAAAACACCACAGTGTAAAAGTATTTGAGCCTGAGCACCTGCTTTCAAATTCTGGCTTTGCTAACCAATTACTGTGGCCTTACTTTCCACATCAGTGAAAATACAAAGTTGGGTTTTATATCCCATGCTTGGCTTGGAAAGGTTAAATGTTGTTACTCAGTCATTACAGCATCTGTGTATACACAGTAGATGCTCAATACATGTTATTTTTATTCCTTCTTCTGTTTGAATTTTAGCATCTTCACCTATAAAGTAGAAATTTAAAAAGTCTGTCAGGAAGAAAAGATGCATGGGAAGTTCCGATTTTACTCAAGGATGGACTGAACCCCAAACAGGTCCCAGTGGCAATACATTGAGATTGAGCACCACAGTCAGCAAGTCAGCGCACTGGCTTTGATCTAAGATATTGTACATTTCAGTCTGCCCAGAAAGTCTACCATAACATACTAAAGAAAACTTTCAGTAGATTGTCTTATAACTATTCTGCACATTCTTGCTTTCCCAAATATACACAGGAGTCAACCAACATTGAATGAAAATATTAGTAAGCATGAAATCAAGGTGGGCTGGCTGAATTATCAGGGATCTGTCTGCACATATATTCTGTAAAGGGTCAGATAGTAAATATTTTCAGCTTTGCAGACCATGCAGTTCCTATCATGACTGGGCCTATCAGCTTTGATACTGCAGAAGAAATCAGGTATGGACGCTATATAAATATAGGGGAGTGACTGTGCTTCAAAAAATTTATTTACAAAAACAGCCTAATGATCTGTATTTGCTCCCATGGGCCTTAGTTTGTGGACCCCAGGGACTAGATGGTAAAAGTCAAGATAAGTATGCTGTGTGCATCCCCTTTCACTGCAGGATTAGATCTGCAGATGGAGTCAACACCTGAGTCTGGAGCTAATGTAGTTCATCTCTAACATGGATTAGGAGTTCCTTCACTACCTGTGCTTGCTTCTTAGCATACCATATTTTCATTGCTAGCTAACCCTCCTGGTGGACACATTCTCTCTGTATATGTAAATAATCATATTTCAGTTCAGAGTTAGGCCTTAGCCCAGTGGTCATTCTGCCTGGTTAAGGTGTAGCTTTTGGTACACATTTGTATTACTTACATAGACTATATATATTCCTATGCCTGTATTCTTTGTGTTTTAATATAACTCTGATAAAACAATGTAACCTTTCCTCTTTTTCTGCTACTCAAATGGTTTGGAGAAATAGGGTTTCTCACTATCATCCTGTACTACTACTAAGTAATACCAATGAAAGTATAGCAACAACTTCTAAAAAGTGTGTGATACTGAGTAGTTTTTTATAATTCCTAGCAGGGAGAAATTTAAAAATAAAAACAGAAATAGTTATTGCACACATTGAGCAGACATTGTGTTAGTCTCAAAGTGAAGAATCATGATAGTTTGTATACTTGTTCAGTTCTGTCAGACTTTGTCATTTCCGTTGTGGGGGTGGGTGGAGTAAGTAAAAGTACCATGGAGAAGAAGGATCTTTCTGAGATTAAGAAAAGGTGATAAGGCAGTTAGCCCAGACCCACTTGCCTTCTATTCTATCCCCAGCTGTCAGCTCCCCTCTCGTCTCTTGCTTGCCATCAAAGTCACGGACATTGCATTCTCACCTTCTCTGTTCCTTCCCATCCTAACTGGTTCTTGATCTCATTCCCCCTATAGTGTGTGACTATTTGGAAATATTATACACCTTGAGGATGTTATATCTAGACATGGAAAAGGGAATGGAAATGTAGAAGGGAGACAGAGACAAATATATATCTAGCATTTGGAATGAGTTTTCAAGTTCTTGTAACAGTGGGGTTTTAGTTCAGTTAGTAGAGTGCTGCTCTGTGGTTTCTGAGGCCCTGTGTTTGATCCTCAGCACTATAAAAATGGGAGAAGGACCTGGCAGCACATTCCTGAAACATCAGCCATGAAAACCCTATGAATAATAGAGAAGCATTAACATAGTGCTGGGCATGGCACAGTGTCAGGGATTATTTTGTTCTGTTGTACATAGGGTTGCTATGAGTCAGACTCCACTGGATGGCACCTAACAACAACAACAAATGTTGCTCCCAGAGTACAGAGGTATGTAAGTTCCAGCTATACTAACAAACAGGAATATAGGTATTGATAAGAGGAAATAGGTTTATTTACAGTTTTGGCCAGAACTGGAGAAAGAAAAATTCTCAGCTTCTCTTGGCCTTTTCTGTAACAGTGTTATAATTTTACAGAAGGGGTGAAACAAAAGCCAAGAAATATGCACACATAGATTTAGCTGTGAAATAAGTTATCAGAACTGTGAGAAGTCTCTTCTTAGCAGTGAGATCCGCTCTTGGCACCAAGACTTCAGAGTTTTCTTAGCCTGGGTATAGGGTTTCCTGGAGAATTTTTAATGTTTTAGAGTCCCTTGTTTCAGGGTCTCTACAAAGTATTGCAATGTATTTTATAAATCCTCTAGCCACCTCTGTGAATCATTCCTTTTTGATAGATAATAAAACTAAGTTTCAGAAAAGTTAATTGAGTTTCCAAAGGTTACAATGGCTGAGGCCAGTTACAAGAGCACACATACCTGCCTCTGAAGCTCATGTTGTCAGCCAGTGCTGGCTTTGGCTCTCACTGTACTCTTGTTGTTAGGTGTTGTGGAGTCAGGTACAACTCATAGTGACCCCATGTACAACAGAAAGAAACAATCCCCAGTACTGTGCCATGCCCAGCACTATGTCAGTGCTTCCTAGCTATTTATAGGGTTTACAATGGCTGATTGTTTTAGGAGTGGACAGCCAGGTTCTTCTCCCATTTTTTCAGTGCTGAGGATCGAACCCAGGCCTCAGAGCATGCAGAACAAGCACTCTACCAACTGAGCTAAACTTCTCAGGTGACCTAAAATGAGATCTCCTAAAAATTTGGCCCTGGTGGGAAAGTTGATTTGTTCTACTTTTCCAAGTTCATTTGAATGCTAAATCCTCTCCTCTTTGGCTTTTCCTGTGGCCATTTTTGCCAATCAGCCTCCCTCTAATAACTGATCAATCTTTTAAAGAAGGCAAAACAAAGGGAATCATTCCAAGTGTGTTTGTGTGTGTGTTTGTGTGTGTGTGTGTGTGTGTGTGTGTGTATGGTACAGGGGGTTGAAACCAGGGCCTTGCACCTGCATGCTTTACAAGTGCTGTACCAGTGAGCTGCATCCCCAGCACATTTTTTTTTCTTTTACTTTTTTGAGACTGGGTCTCACTAAATTACACAAACTACCTCTGGTCTCGAACTTGCGATCCTCCTACCTCTGCCTCCAGAATCACTGTGATTACTGCCATGTGCCACTGCACCCTGCTCTCCAATGGTATTTTTATGTTAAGCCTTCAATTATGGAATAATATGGTGTCTCCTAATAAGGAATTCTCAGAGTTCAGTTAGAAGTTGGGAGAATAATGTTTCACAGCAGGAAACCCTCTTCAGAGCACTAGTCATACCATGTAAGCTTACTCTATCCTTAAGCAAACTCACCCTACCTTCTGCCTTATATATAAAGCTGAATAATTCTGAAACATTCTTACAGGAGAAGTAAATACTAGTGACTGTATCATTAAAGTCAGGTTCACTGACATGAACTATTATCTCTGTATTCCTTGTCCAATAGATTTTAGTCCATCTTCATACTCTATGTTGGGAGAAGGACCTAGCATCCCACTCCCAGAAGACAAGCAGCCATCGAAAACCCTAGGAATAGCATAGAAGCATTGACAATAGTGTTTTATCTCTTATATGTAGGGTCACTATGAGTAGGACACTGAATGGACTGCACCTAACAACAACAACAGCTCTATGAGATGAAGTAATATATAAACATAAAAGTTGGGAACTTTTGACAAAAATATTAAACATAATTTTCATTCCATATGAAATGAATGGCCTTGCGCTGGGCCTAGAGAAAAGATATTTTAGTATTTTCATCTGAGGTCTTTAGGCTATTCTCTCTCCTACCAGTGACCTCCTGTGTACCTCATCTCAGGTTCCTCTTTATTATTAATAGCTAATATTGCAATATGGGAGAAGGATGTGGCAGTCCACTCCCAAAAACAATCCAGAAACGACTTGATTTTCAGATATTCAAAGATCTGTAATAACAAACAAAAAACTGAACTGTTTGTATATGGAATACCTGTATGTTATCTAAATTTAATAAGTAAAGATGTGAAGCTGGGAAAAAAAAAACAATCCAGAAACAATCAGCCATTGAAAACCCTATGAGGGTCGCTATGGGTCAGATTCGACTAGATGGCAACTAACACCAACAACAACAACATTAAAATGGTATAGTAAATTATATTACAATTACTGAATTGTTATTGGTACAGTATTATTAACTAAAATCCATACTCTATTCATATTTTCCTTGTGTTTATTTATGTCTTCTTTTATTCCAGAATCCCATCTAAGATTAGTAATTATGTATGCTTAGGCTCCTCTTGGCTATGTTAGACTCTTATATTGTTTAAACAATAATTTTCTTTTGATCTCAATAGTTCCACTTGCTTATTTTATTTGTACCAGCTGTCTTGAATTTTTCCTTGATTTAGCAGAATATAATTATTTACTTCATTGTTTAGGAAATATTCTAGAAATCCCCATTTTTCATACTGTATACCAAGAATTTTTTTAATTTTTAAGAAAACTTTCAAATAATGAGGGCAATCCTAGCCAGAGGCCAAGGAGAATTTATGATTAGTTAGTCAGGACTTTGTCTGTATGGCAGAAAGAGAATAATCTTTATTAGTGAGTCAGTCAATTGAAACTCTTAAGTCTTACTGATCTGAAGAATAACCTAGTTAAGTTTCAAAATAAGTAGACACATTAGCTGAATGTTTATAGTTACATAAAGAGTTAAGAACATTAGCATTTAAGCTGCTGTCATTAGTGTTTAAAAATTTTACCTCCTTCAGAAGAGTGAAAACAATTTACTCCTTCTCATTGTTTCTTATTAAATCTGTCCAACAGATTTACTAAGTACATACAAGATTGAGTTTGTATCTAGTTCATATAGAAAGGTCAAGAGCTCCATTGCTACCTATGCAAGATTCAATAATAAAGCCCAGGCAGGTTTTGAATGGAGGATACTGGAAAAGTACACCTTGCTTTTCAGGGCAGATCCTAGGAAAGTCAGATTTCTATCAGTTCTTAAGGACCATTCTTCATCTCCATAGGCATCTGATAGCGTTTAGACTGAGACTCTGTTTAGCAAGTTTAGGGAAAATGTTGTTTCTGTTTTAATCTTCTTCCAACCCAGAAATTCACTTCACAAAGGTAGTAAAGAAACACCTTTGTTGCTATTTAAGCATTAAGCCAGAATATGAACATCATAATCAATCTGCCAGAAATTGTACAGACAGGAAGATATCTCACCCCTTTAAATAGCCAAATAGATACACCATATGGTTTTCAGATAAAACAATGACGAGTCCTCAGGTAAGAGAACTTGACCGCCCTATTGGTCATACATAATTCATCCGACTTTACCTGGGTCACTGGGGTGGCCATGTATGTTAGCTAGTTGACTATCCATGAGGGAAGAGTATGAGGGACACACTCTATGACGGGAAGTAGTTTTATAACTTAGAGCAGGGAGCCCATTGACGTTAGGCTTACACCTTCCCATAAAAACTGGGGGATGATCACTTTATCCCTGGATATTCCCAAGTACTTGAGTAAGATAATCCTAGATAAAATTGACAAAAGATTTATCTAGTTTCTAAAAAGATACATTTCAGAAAGACAGAGAGGATGCTTACATTTACAAATATACTGAGGTAAATGTTCTGGCAAAAAGAGAGGGAAAGCTCTTTTATTTTTAACAAGAGAAACTAAGCCTCCTGATTTCACTCCTATATATATTTACACAAACCAAGGAATTCTTTTCTCATTCATGGCGAAGTGCTCATTGAGCAGCTGACCATATGTCAGACTATGGCACTATGAGTATGGCACTATGAGTAGGCACTATGAGTATGAATATTTGATTAACTTCAAAAGAAATCTAATCCCACACTTCAAGCAATCTCTATCTAGCAATCTAGAACAAATGGACTCCAGCATCACCAAGTCCTCTTACAGAGCCTCAAAAGTCTCTTCTGCAAAGAGGTGAGAAATCTGAGTAACTGGCCAAGACTTCAGACTCTACAAGGCACTGAGATTTCTTGGTTGGTTCAAAAGAAGGTGTCATATGAATATTCCTGAATATTACAAATATTTTCTCCTAATAATGGGAAATATCACTAATTGCTTGGTGTTTTTATTCTGTGCACTGCATTGCTCATTCTCGCAACAGCCCTGTGAAATAAGTTTTACTTCTATTCCAATTTTACAAATGATTCTGGGCAGATGGATAACTTGCCCCTTGATACAGAGCCAGTAAATGGGGGAACTATGATATGAACCCAGTTTTATCTGACTCTAGAGTCTGCCTATAGGACAGGAGTCAACAGCCAATCTCAAAATTGGCTGAACTCTGTATCATAAGAAATATACCTGGGACAATATATATATATGTATATGTTGTTGGTAGGTGCCTTCCAGTCAAGTCTAAATAATAGCGACCCTATGTACAGCAGATCGAAACACTTGCCGATTCTGTGCCAGGCAAATGATCTTATTTATGTTTAAGCTCATTGTTGCAGACACTGTGTCAATCCATCTGGTGGAGGGTTTTCCTCTTTTGCATTGACCTGCCACTCTCACAAACATGATGTCCTTCTCCAGGGATTGATTTCTCCTGACAATATGTCCAAAATATGTAAGAAATGGCCACAGTGTGGCCATTGTTGCTTCCAAGGAGTACTCTGGTTGCACTTCTTCTAGGACCAATTTGTTGGTTCTTTTGGCAGTCCATGGTATATTCAATAGACATCTCCAGCACCACAATTCAAAAGCATCAATTCTTTTTCTGTCACTCTCGTTCAATGTCCAGCTTTCACAACCATATGATGCCACTGAAAATACCATGGCATGAGTCAGGCACACCTTCATCTTCAATGTGACATCTTTACTTTGCAATACTCTAAAGAGATCTTTTGCCACAGCTTTTCCTAGACCAATTCGTCTTTTGATTTCTTGACTGCTGCTTCCACGGGTGTTGATTATACAGCCAAGAGAGCAAAATCTGGGACAACCTCAATCTTTTCTCCATTTATTGTGAAGTTGCGTGCTGACCCAGTCATAAGGATTTTTGTTTTGTTGATGTTTAGTCACAACCCATATTGAAGGCTATGATCTTTGATCTTCATCAGTAAATGTTTTAAATCCTCTTCACTTTCAACAAGCAGAGTTGTGTCATCTGCATAACGCAGGTTATTAATGAGACTTCCTCCAATCTTGATGCCACGTTCTTCCTCATAAAGTCCAGCATCTCGGATTATTTGCTCAGCATATAAATTGAAGAGATAGGATGAAAGTATACAGCCCTGATGCACACCTTTCTCAACTTTAAACCACTCTGTGTTTCCTTGTTCTATTCAAAGAACTGCCTCCTGGTTCATGTACAGATTTCTCAGGAGCACAATTAGGTGTTCTGGTATTCCCATTTTCCAAAGTGTTATCCATAATTTGTTATGATCCACACAAAGAAATGCCTTTGCATAATCAATAAAACATAGATAGACATCTCTCTGATATTCTCTGCTTTCAGCTAATATCCACCTGACATCAGCAATGATGTCCCTGGTTCCCCGCCCTCTTCTGAATCCTGCTTGATTTTCTGGTAATTCCCTGTCTATATAATGCTGCAGTCACTTCTGAATGATCTTTAGTAGAATTTTACTGGGGTGTGATATTAATGATATTGTCTGATAGTTTGCACATTCAGTCGGATCCCCTTTTTTGGGAATAGGCACAAATATGGATCTCTTCCAGTCAATTGGACAAGTAGCTGTTTTCAAAATCTGTTGGCATAAATATATTAACACCTCCAGTGCTGCATCTGTTTGTTGAAACATCTCTATTGGTATCCCATCAATTCCTGGAGCCTTGTGTTTTGCCAGTTCTTTCAAGGCAGCTTCTACTTCCTCCTTCAACACCATTGGTTCCTCTGCATATGCAACCTCTTGGAATGGTTGGTCATCTACCAATTCTTTCTTGTATAATGACTCTGTGTATTCTTCCCATCTTCTTTTGATGTCTCCTGCATCATTTAATATTTTCCCTGTAGAATCTTTCACTATTGCCACTCGAGGCTTGAATTTTTTCTTCACTTCCTTAAGCTTGAGAAACACAGAGGGTGTTCTTCCCTTTTGGTTTTCTGCCTCCAGCTCCTTGCACATATCATTAAAATATTTGTTTTTGTCTTCTCGAGCTGCCTTCTGAAATCTTCTGTTTAGTTCCTTAACTTCCTCATGTCTTCCTTTTGCTTTAGCTGCTCCACGTTCAAGGGCAAGGTCCAGTGTCTCTTTTGACATGTAATTTGGTCTTTTCTATTGTTTCTTGTATTTTTAAGAACTTTTTGCTTCCTTCTTGAATGATATCATTTATGTCATGCCACAGCTCTTCTGGTCTCCTGTCATTTGTGTCTAATGCATTAAACCTATTTTTGAGGTGGTCTCTGAACTCAGGTGGGATATACTCAAGGTCATACCGTGGCTCTCATATACTTGTTCTAATTTTCTTCAGCTTCAGTTTGAACTTGCATATGAGAAGTTGATGGTCTGATCCACAGTCAGCACCTGGTCTTGTTTTGACATTT
>VMDO01024976.1:0-28899 GCA_007922755.1 Pedetes capensis | reverse complement strand
CCTCAACATTGTCTTCTGTCCCTGATATTGTATCTTCTGCTTGATCTATCTAGTCTACTGGTGATTCTTTCCTCTATATTTATTTGATTTTTTTAAGTTCTTCATATCCAACATTTCTGTCTGTTTTCAAAATCTCAATTTCCTTATTGAATTACTCATCCATTTTGATGACTGTCTTCTACATTTGTTACTTTCTGATCTAGGTCTTGTATTGATTTCCTTATTTCATTCATCTGTTTCTTTGTGTCTTCATTGAAGTCATTGATCATTTTTATAAGAAGACTCTTAATTTTTTGCCTGATATTTCAAAAATATCAGTATCTTTGGATTCAGTAGTTAAAGAATTATGGTCTTTTGAAGATATGTTGCTTTGCTTTTCATGTTTCTTTTGTTTCTGTTTTGTGATTTTTGTTTGTTTGTTTCTGTTGGGATGGCTCTCTCTTCTCATTTTATTTCAGGATCTTCTTATTCAAGTGGCTTTCACTTGAGATCCCATTCCCTTGTACCTCTCCCAGAGAAGACAAACCACTATAACAGGTACAATACCCACCCAAACCAGATACAGAAGTACAGTTCAAATCAGTTAAAGCCTATTGTTTACCACCAATACCGCCTACTATTATACCACCAATGCTCAAAGAGCAGCAAATAGTCTCAGTGTTATAGAGTAAGCTATGAAGTCACAAATTATTTAGGGTGAAGATAAAAGTAATAATTGCCTAAAATAAAAGGGGAGGCAGAAAAATGGGAAAAGCAAGGAAGCAGCAAGGAAGGAAAGAAAGGAAACAGACGATCCAGAAAGGAAATGAATATTATGAAGAAAAGAGCAAAATGTAAAGAAAGAAAGAAAATCAATTGCTCAATAGAGAAAAAAAATGTATAAAGAAAATTAGGTAAACATAAAAAGAACAATAAGAAATAAAAAGCCTAAGGCATTTCTTTTTAAAAAACTAAAGCAAAAGTGGTACTAAAAGTCCACTAAATAGAAAAAGAGATATACACAGGCAGCCAAAGGTAAAAGCACTAAAAATGAAAAAAGATAGAAATTACATTAGAAAACACGGAAATGAGGAGAACAAAACTAATGACAAAAAAAAAGAAATCAAAAAGAGCTGGACAATGTGGTGTACACCTGCAATCCCAGTATCTCAGGAGGCGGAGTCAGGAAAATCTTGAGCCTCAGGCCAAATGCGGCCTGTGCAACTCAACAAGACCTTGTCTCAAAAAATATATATAAGAATAGTGCTATGGATACTGCATAGTGGTACAACAGTTGCTCCATGCAAATTCCTGGGTTCAATCCCCAGCACAGCAAGAAAAACAAAAAAAAAAAAAAACAAGAAAATGTACTGGAGCAACTTTTTTGTTCTGTAGCTTCAAATATTGGAGTCTGTTAGGTGGAGGTGGTGGTTAGTTGAAGATACAGTCTTTTATCTGACCTCAGCCCAGAGTTGCCAGACTCAGAAAGTTCCTCTCTGGAGATAAGACTGTCTCCTCTCCCCTAGGGGTTTAGCTCAGTTGGTAGAGCACTGCTCCGCACTCTCTCAGGACCCAGGTCCATCCCCAGCACTGCAAAAAACGGGAGGAGGACTGGCAACCCATTCCTGAAGCAATACTGAAACAATCAGTCATTGAAAACTCTATGAGGGTCGCTATGTGTTGGACATGACTTGACAGCACCTAACAACAACCTCTCCCCAGGAGGTGTTACTACCCTGGACTTTGCCCAACCCTCCTGCTGTCTGAACCTCTCAGCATCTCCGCGTTCCACATTCCCCCTTTTTGGAACTGCCTGCCCAGCTGTGTTGTACCCTGGGGTTGTGGCATGTTACCCCTAGGCTCCCTGACTGGTAGATTATTCTTTGTTTTCAGGCCCCCAGAGTAGCTCAGTCTCACACAGTAGGATCCCTCTCAGGAGGGTACCTGGTCACACCCCTCTGAAATTCAGGTCATGGCATAATGAATCTCTTCTCCAGTGGTGACCTCCCCATCAGGAAGTGCCACTGTCTCACCAAATCTCCCAAATGGATCCAATGGCTTCAAGGACTGTGGGCTTGTTTTGTGGGACTGCTTAGTCTGCCCACCACATCTTTCTAGCTTACCTTTTTGGATGAGGCTTTTGGTTCCCCTCCCCTAGTGGGGAGGTGCGGCTGGAAATGTGTCCTGCTCACTTTCTCTCACTGCTTAGCTCTGCTCTGCTATCTGAGACCATCCTGTATCTTTTGTAATCTCTGTGCTTTTCTAGTCTGTCTTTTTTTGGAACAGGGTCTGCTCCTTCCTATTCTGACTCATTTGTTTTACTGTGTCGTGTGAAGACTGCCATCTTATACTGGAAGTCCCACAAGCATCTCTCCTATTTTTTTCTTGTTTGCAGTGCGTGGAGGTTGTTTTACAATGTCATGCAGAGGCTACCACTAATCCATCATATACCAGAAGTGCCACAGACATTTCTCCATTCTTTTGTTTTGTTGCATTGCTTGGGAGTTGAACCCAGGGCCTCATATACATACTTTGCAAATGCTCTGCCACTGGGATGCACCCCTAGCCCATGTTTTTACCTTGAGTCAGGGTCTTACTAAGTGATGCAGGCTTTTTACTGCAGGCTCTGGCCTCAAACTTGCATTCGTCCTGCCTCCACCTTCCAAGTCACTAGGATCACAGGCATGTGCCATCATGCCCAGCATAGCATCTGTCCATTCTGAAATGTTAGTGCATAATGAATGAAGACCATCAAAACAAACAGAAGACAAGGAACTCAGTAGAAAATGTAGACACTGCAGAGGACATAAGAAAACTTGTTGTTGTTGTTAAGTGCCGTCAAGTTGGATCCGACTCATAATAACCCTGTGTACAACAGAACGAAACAACTCTCTAACACTATGCCATGCCTGGCACTATTGTCAGTGCTTCTCTGCTATTCATAGGGTTTTCATGGTGGATTGTTTTGGGAGTGGGCTTCCAGGTCCTTCTCTAGCCTGCAGCACCTGATATTCCCAGGCAATCTCCCATCCAAGGACTAACCAGGCAGACCCTGCTTAGCTTCTGAGATCAGGTGAGATCAGATGCCAGGTGCTATGGCTGCAGACAGTATCCCCAGAGCTAATGGAAAATACAGCACTTCTAAAATAAAGACACATGCTATTAAGTAAATGAGACTTACATGGCACAATTTCCAGGATAGATGGTTAAATGAAAAAAAATGTAGTGTGCAAAAGAATATATGGTATGCCACCCTTTGCAAGGAGGGTGGAGAATAAAGAATATATGTACAGGTACATATCTTTGCAAAAAACAACTGAGCAAGGGAAACTAAAACAGTTGGCTACCTATGGGATTTTGGAAGAAAAGGTTTACAAGTGAAGGGAGGAAGACTTTCCTGGTATCGTTTTTTATATTGCTTTTATTTTTGAGTCATATTAGTGGTTTTTTATATTCAAAAATAAAATTAAATGAGCAAAGATGGAATAAAACAAAAATTTAATACAAACAGAAAATAAAAGTAGTTATCAAGTTGATAACCACACAGAAAAAAAATTGAATTAAAGTAACATTGTTGTTGTTTGTTGTTGTTGTTAGGTGCCGTTGAGTCGGTATCCGACTCATAGTGACCCTCATAGGGTTTTCAATGGCTGACTTGCCTCGGGATTGCCTTGGGAGTGGATTGTCAGGCTCTTCTCCCATTTTTGCGGTGCTGGGAATTGAACTCAGGACCTCAGAGACTGCAGTGCAGTGCTCTACCCACTGAGCTAAATCCCAGCCCAAAGTAACATTACTTCTACTATATACCCCTTGTGGAATATGTTATATGGACAAAAGTAATTCCAAGGAAAATTGGAATTTAGTTTAGCTATTTTGGCCAAATGGGGTTAGCCATTTTGGAATGTTTTGTATATATTTTCAGACTGAGCATAGGAGTAAATACATTGATTTCATTAGGAATAGGGATCTCACTTGGGAAGCGAAAGATTCAAATATGGAATGGTCAAAGAAGGGGAAGAAGCTCATGATGGTATATTGGATTCATGATATTTAAAAAGTGTTCTAACTCTGTTCACTGAAAAGGTCCAGAAGCAGTGAAGATCCAGTAGCAATAAGAATACCAGGCACACAGAGTTTGGACACAAGTTACTGTTCCTCATTAAAAGAAAACCAAAACTTCTTGGAGAAATAGCTGATTCCAGATCTGGGACAGGGAAACTAATGAACACATGTCACAAGGAAATAGGAACCATTTTGAATGGGCTTCCACTGGCCAAATTTGGGATAATTAGAGCAGCAAAATCCGCCTGCAGCTGTAGCCCTGTGGCATCCAATCCCATCAGATCTTGGAAGCTAAGCAGGGTCGGGCCTGGTTAGTACCTGGATGGGAGACCACCTGGGAACACTAGAAGCTGTAGGCTTGGGAGAAGGACCTGGCAACCCCCTCCCAAAAATCAATCTGCCATTGAAAACCCTATGAACAGCAGAGAAGCACTGACAATCGTGTTTCCCCTGTTGTACAGAGGGTCGCTATGAGTCGGATACCGACTCGACGGCACCTAACAGAGCAGCAAAAAGAATAATGACGCTAATGAATTGTAACATATTGAATAAAAAGCTAATTTCTGTGTCCATAGTGATACTTTTAAAACAAAAAGCACCAAGTACAAAGAGAAAGCCCTTCTTTAAGAAGAATTCCAGCAACCACATGTAGAAGGAATGATAAATTTAGATAGTCAGATTTTGCAACCATCATCCTAATAATTGATTCAGACAAGGATCCTCACTGTTTGCTAAAACCATATAGTGAAAAGCTATTGAGGAATAGAATATTTACACAGTTTGAAAATATAACCCATAGATTACCTACTAATTACAAAGAGAAAAATTACCTTTAAATAGAGAAATATGGTAGATACTCTGAACCAAGTCATCAAATTTAATATCAATAGGGGAACAAATTGACTTGCTGTAGTTCCTGATGTGATGTATGGAGGACACATCATTACCTATTTCTGACAAAAAATATTTAGCCTGGATCTAATAATCAGGAACAACTACCCATATACAAACTGAAGGATATTATTTAAAGGCATTTGTGAAATTTGTCAGTGTCACATAGAGAGGCTGGGAAGATCTTAGAAATTTAACGTGTTGATCCCGATTGGATCCTAGATAGAAAAAATAATAAAGGACATTATTGGGACAACTGAAGATAAGAGTATCATATCATTGTTAAATTTCCTGAGTATGATATAGTTGTATTCCAGCCATGTCAAAGAATTTCCTTGATTTTAGGAGATACACGTTATGAAATATTTAGGAGTGAAGTGTAAATGATGTCTGAAGCTCATTCTCAAATGACTTAGCAAAAAAAATGTGTGTTTGTGTACATGAGGTGTGAACAAAATAGCACAGTGAATGTTTAAAGAAAAAAATGTATTATAGTCTTTTACTGCCATTAATCTTCCTCAAAATACTCCCCTTGGCTGCAAACACACTTATCCCATCATTCTTACAAGTTTCTAACACAGTTTTAGAAGTCGTCTTTTGTAAGGCATTTTTAAATTTAAACGTTCACTGTAATTTTTATCACATCTCTGTGTATGTGTGTGTGCATGTGTAACATGAGATGTGTGGAAAATATTAACAGTTGCTAAATTAATAAACATATATAATTGTAATACCCTTGTGACATTTAAAAATTTAAGAATGGGGGTAGTAGGAACAACCAGAGAACAGTAGACTTGGGAAATAAGAAATGTCATTGTTGAAATAAAGTCAAAGAAATCTCTGAAGAATAGAACAGAGAATAGAGAAAAGAAGAAAAATGAAAGAATGTAACAGGTTCAACATCTGATTAGGGATAGTTCTAAAATCAATATAGAGGGATAAGGGGGAAAGGATGATCTCAATGTAAACAACGTAACTTCATGAGTGCATTGGAAAAATAGGGGACTATAACCCAAATGTGCATTTGAGTTTTACTACATATTAGTCAAAAGGCCCCATAAACCTTGTAAGTTGATAAAAGTGTAATCCAAAGTGATATAATAGTTGCATAATGGAAAAAAACAATGCTGTATTACTTTGTACCCCACCATCATTTACCAATAAAGGGAGAAAACAAAGAAAGAATGCCCTTAAAATGTCCAGAACTTCAGGGCAAGAGTGTCCAGATTGAAAGAGTCTACCATGTACCCACCACAGTGAAATGGAAAGAACCCATACCAAGGTGCATTATCATAAAATTTCAGAATTGAGGCTGTAGAAAAGAACCTGAACTCTGAGAGGTCATGGGAATTGAAATAATAGATTACATTATATAGTTGATTATGAGGGAAAAAATAGTGATCAGAAGGTTTTTATAATACAGGAACAAACTTGGGAAAGATTTCCAATAGTGACATACTATACATAGACACACACATAGTCCCAATAAACACAGAACCAAAATTTGTGATATAACTGGTGTTATTAGGAGAGTTAAGAATGGGGAAAGGGAAGGTGGGATAGTGTAAGAGTACTGAGTCTTTATTTTCGATGATAAGAAATCAGTAGATAATGCTAGAAATCAAAAAATCAAGAAATAGCACTATAACTGTCGGCATATCTCCATATGTTTATTTATTTAAATACAGTACTCAGACATGAGCACAGACAGATTTCAGTTGTTTTACTTAAAGATATGTTTGTAATAGTCCCATCACCAAGAATACCAGTAAAAGTGACAAAATTTCCTTTGTCTCCCAAGAGATTTAAAAGTAGCTGTCAACAGACTAAGTGTAGATCAAAGTTTAGAATCTAAACCAAATCTGTGCAATGTTATGCTTGATAGCCATTGTTAACAAAAATAGCTTCCAAAAGAAGTGAACTTCATTTTTATGAAATCTTTTTTACTCCAAAGTACACATGGATTTCAGGATATTATTTTTAAATCCTTTAAATCCCTGTATAAATAACAGTGCTTTTGATTTGAATATTTGCTGATTACAGAAAATACCACCTTTTTACATTTTCAACTTTCCCTTTATGCCCTGCAAAATGAAAAATAAAACATTAAAGTTTTATTTTCTTCAAGTGAAATGTAGTTTATGGTATTGGGAATTTCATAGCATTTGTGTACTGGGACTGAGTAGCTTGTGAGGACTTGGGAGAGGTATTTTAGTGAATGCAAATCTTTAAAAATCCTTAGTTATAAATTACTATATATTTGTAGCTATTTTACTACTTATATGACCTTTCTCTGTATTTCTCATGTTTACTTTTTAGGGTAAGGTAGCTGAACGTGGTACCCACTATGGTTTGCTTGCTAACTCTGGCAGTATCTATTCCGAAATGTGGCATACACAGAGCAGCCGTGTGCAGAACCGTGATAACCCCAAATGGGGTGCAAAGAAAGAATATATGTCCAAAGAGGAGGAAAGAAAGAAACTGCAAGAAGAAATTGTCAACAGTGTGAAAGGCTGTGGAAACTGTTCCTGCTAAGTCACTGACACATCTTTCCTTCCTTCCTTCTTTCCTTCCTTCCTTCTTTCCTTCTTTCCTTCCTTCTATTCTTTCTTCTTTTGGGTTTTTTTGTGTGTTGTTTTATTTTGGATTATACATTTGCATTGAAGCAGAATTGTTTAATTAAAGCAAAAGTCATACATTCCCATTTTCTAAAATCCTTTTGGATAAGATTTATTTAAAGGAAGATTTGAGTTTTACATCTTTCACAATTTAATGTGGCACCTATATTTAGTCCCAAAATTATTTTCTTGTCACTGCCCTGTTTGTGCTTGTGTGCTTGATGCATAATTTTTGCTACTGTTTGACTTTACCCCATTACCCTTTTTAGAATCTGGCATCTACTTGATATCTGTAACATGATCAATCATATTGACTTCCTGATTTGTGTAGTTTTTAAAAACCTCCTTGATGCTTACAGTTTATAGGGAAGATATCTTTATTTCTTAAACTTAAAGAAAAAGTAAAAGGACAGTATAGGTTTATTTGTTTCTCTTCTCCCCTCCAATTGAAATACTTCATTGATGTGAAAATTGGTTTATAAACACATTTCAAGTTAAACCTTATCATAAGCAGACATACATTTATCATTTGGATATCTTCTCAGTTGGTGGGGTACTGCTCTGCACTGTCTGAGAATCTGGATTCCATCCTGGGCACCACAAAGACAGGAGAAGGATGTGGCAATCCACTCCCGAGGCAATCCTGAAACAATCAGGCATTGAAAGCCCTATGAGGGTCGCTCTGAGTTGGACCTGACTCAGTGGCACCTAACAACAACAACTTAATAGATATCTATGCTTACATTTTTTTGTTTGAAGTATTTCCAACTATGTACTTTCAGAGGAAAAACTTTTATTCTCATATTTGTATGTAGAACATTATTCATCATTAACCAGCATTATAACTCTAATCTGGTAATTGGAATTTTCTTTTTCTACCAAAGTGAGGTATTGTTTTTGTTTTGGACCAACATTTATGCATTTTTCGTTAAAAACTTACAAACCCTGACATAATTTGTGAGTTTCTTTACTAGGAATGATATGAAAAGCTTAGGAAGTTAATGGCCTTTCTAATTCCATCTTAAATGTACTGCTGTTGTTATCTGAAGTTAGACAAAGAAATAAGTAAATAGGATGTTGTGCATGCACACACGTGTGTGTGTGCATGCTTAAACATATGTATAAAATCAGTGTCCACTTAAAAATTATTAAAGATGTTTGGTGAATAGGAAATAATTACATGTATACACATATTCTTTAGATGACCAGGACTCTTAATCTATGTTGACACTTCAGAATTGCATTATTACAAGATCTTGTCTTCCTTTTTCATTAATTTAATGAGTTCTTTAAGCCTAATATAAGAAGGAGATGAAGCAGTATAATCAAGTTTTACCTGGACAAGAAAAAAGGAAAAGTTTTACCTGCCAGAAATAACCATTAAAATGATGATATATGTTTACTTAGGAAGTTTGTCTCTTACACCAGTTATGGTAGCAGGCACCTGTAAGTCTCAGCTACTTGGGAGGCTGAGCCAGGAGGATCACTTGAGTCTATGTGTTCAAGACCAGCCTGGACAACATAATGAGACCTTATCTCTTAAATTAATTTTTGTATAAAGAAAAAAAAAAGTTCCTGCTTTTCCAATATGAATTTCCTTTGTTTGGTAGTAATCATTCAGTTTGAAAAGTTTCTGGTTTTAATGTGCTTTAAATGATAATTTAGTGTAGGAAAGATTTCTTTTAAACTTCTTTGTTGACATTTGTGGGTAGATATCTGAACTTGTCTAAGAAAAGAGGATACTTTTGTTATATAAAGGCAATTTGAAGAGTAAACTGAGGCCAGTGTTTCATAGTCTTTGATACCAGAGTAAGTGATGCAAGATCTCGCTTTTAAAGTTGAAGTTAAAACTGAAGTGTGTAATTAACTGTAAAATAGGTTTATTTTGTTTTGTTTTTGACATTTCTTACTCTGAAGCCATAGATATTATTGCTGTTATGAAAGAAAGGGCTTCCTGTGAATAAATCAGCTGCATTATTAGAAATGTAGTTTAAGTCTAGATACAAATTTTACTTCTCTGTTAATTCCTTCTATATATTTCCAGTGATGCTGATGGAAAAGATTGAGCTTAATTCCATAAATAAGCAGGTAAGAATGAAGTCATCATTAGTAATAATTCCTTTTGAAGTATAAATAGCAGTGTTCAAAGCAAGTTATTTTGTGATATGGGGAACATTTAGTCCAAGAAGGTGGAAATGTTTTCAAGGTAGGGATAATTTCCTCACTAAGAGATTTTGAAGCTATTTTCTTTTCATATGATTGCAGGTGGTCCCTAGGCCATTAACCTGCATTTTCAGCTAATAAAAACTTAAATTACCTGTAAAACACAGTTACTGTAGGGGCCATAACTAAGTCTTGAAGACATTTCTCTTAAAACCGCAACATATTAAGGTGGTTCTATACAGGAAAATAATAGATTAAGATGAATGAAAAGGTTCCTAGGATGATTCACTCATAGGAAATGTCAAGGAAAAGGGCATTTCATTATAATTTACTAATTTTACATTACAATATTGCATACTTACACAAAAGGGTAATGTATATAAATTTTTAAATCAGTGTCTTCTAATGAATTGGGATGAATAAGCTACAGGTCTGGAACTTGAGCTCTGAAAATGAAGCAAAATGACAGGATTTTATTTCTTATATCCCTTTATTTTAAAGATTGAAATTTTTGCTTTATTCCTAAAGGAATCCCAGTTTACAAAAATTAACTTGAAACTAAGGTAATTTGAGATGATGAAAACTGGGCCAGATGCCTTACTGAAGGTTCTTAACATAGAAATATCGTGGTGAGCAGATGGGCTCATTTGGAAATTTTCGAACAGCTCAAGTCAGGGTCATTTGCAATACTGTGAAAGAGGCCTTCACATTTGGACATGAGCAAGCTCAAGATGCGCATTTACTTCTCCTCTGTGGGGATTTGTACCTTTTGTATACCTTAAGATAAATACTTTGCCTTTCCCTTTGATGTTGATAAAGCTCGGTTTGTGAAGATTACTGTTAAAATGTTTTACTTTAAAAGCAAGGTATTTAAAAATTGTATGATTGCTTGTTTCTACATCAATTTGTCCATACTGCCATCTTCTATCCTTGCTATTTGCTGAATGTGTCAGTGAGTAGCAACTTTTACCATTGTATGTTCATAATTCTCTTTCTTGTAACTTTGTTACAAGATATTCTGTTGTGAATTAATAACTGAAAGCATTTAAATATGTTTGTAATTGTAGTTTTCTTAAATTATGTAAAGGTCCCTTCTTTCCCTTCTTTGAGTATATAGATTTTGAATGTAAACCATATGGTAAATCGCAATATTAAGTTAAATAATCTGGTTAAAACTGGTTAAGACAAAACAACTCAGAGAAGGAAGTTGTTACCATAGCTTTGTTTATAGCAACCTGTATGGAAAATCTCTACTAAATAAACATTGTGTCTCTGTGACTGGAAATGGGTGTTAAATTGAAACAACTCCTTTCTGTAATACCCAGGGAAAACTGTCATTTACATACTCAAAATAATTGATAGCATGCGAGTATGGCCTATGCAGAAGGTGAAAAACTGGCATGGTTTTCAGAGAGAAAGTGTTTGCGTCAGAGCTCATAATGTGGGTAAGATGGCAACAAATTACAGTGATTTCATTTAGCATTCTGCTGTCATATTTTTAACGTCTAACGTGTGAAAGGCCCCTAGTTCCTCAGTTGCTCTAGTTTCCCAGATTTAGTGATTAGGAAGGAAATCTTTGGATGGAGAAACATTTGCAAACTCTACATTAAACTGGCATTTTGATTAACTAGGTAGAGTTGAAAATGAAGTATGTGTTCTAATTAAAAACAGATTTGAAACATTTTTGCTAAAAAAAAATTAGTGGATTGTTTCTTTTTTATTCCTGTCCTCACATAGCTATAGTAAAATGTTGTTCACTGATGCTTTCTATTCCATTTGTATTTTATAAAATCATAGAATTTTAGAGTTTGAAGGATTTTAAGGGTCATTTTATATAACTTCCTCATTCTAAAATGAGAAAACTGAACTTCAAGAGAAGTCACTGAGCTTAGTAGAGTACAAGTTGGGATGAAAATCCTGGCTCCTGACACTCCATCCATTTCTCCTTATGCTACACCACAATTCCACTCAGAACTTACATTTTAAAAGCCAGGTGTCATGGTGCATACCTGTTGTAATCCCAGTGACTTGGGAGGCTGAGGCAGGAGGATTATGAGTTCAAGGCCAAAGGTAGCCTGTGCAAGTTAGCAAAACCGTGTCTCAAAAATAAGTAAGCAAATAATAAGCAAATAAATAAACAGCCTAGGGGTGCAGCTCAGTGGTGGAGTACTTGTCCTAGCATTCACAGGGCCATAGGTTCAACCCCTCCATACAAAAAAGAAAGAAAGAAAGAAAGAAAGAAAGAAAGAAAGAAAGAAAGAAAGAAAGAAAGAAAGAGCGAGCATTAAAAAGTAAATTGAAGGATAGGACTTCCTGAATGGTGCAATAAGGAGCTCAGTAGACCCTTTTCCCAACAAAACAATGATTTTACTGGTAAGGTTGTTTTTGAAAAACAAGTCATTTAAAACTTCTCAAAATTGTACTAAAGACATACAGGAAATGGAAAAACATTTATTCAAGGCAATTGGTTAAATCTTTGTGAGAACAGGAAGAGGCTGTGTCCTTTGAGGAACAACCAGCTCCATATCCTCTGCCTCACTAGGTCCATGTTACCTCAGTGCTCTGTGCTGGAAGCTCTTCCTTGGGTGTTCTGTTCTGAGAAGTTGTGGTGAAGATGCCAAGATAATGGGGGTTGGTAGGACTCCGTTTTCCCCCAGTTCTCAGTCTTGGGCTAGAGTTTCACCTTGGCAGGGAGAGCTGCCTAGATTATGCAGCTGCCACCCTGTCCCTTCCCTCTTAGGTATATGTTAAGTCCATTTTCTGTTGCTATAACAAAATAGTTGAGACCACATAATCAGAGTAGAAGTTTATTCAGCTACAATTCTGAAGCCTAGGAAGCCTAAGAGCTTGGCACTGGCATCTGCTCCATGGCCTTTTTGCTTCATGATTACATGATGGAAAGTATGGTAAGACAAAACTAGCATGCTATCTCAGGTCTCTCTTCCTTTTCTTATAAAGTCATTGATGCCATCATGGGAGCCCCACCCTCATGATCTCATCTCATCCTAATTTATCTCTCAAAGGTCTCACTTCCAAATACCATTAAAATATGGATTTTGGGATTAAACTTCCAACACATGAAATCTTAGGGAACACATTCAGACCATAGTAGAGTGGAAGCTTTATTCTATGCACAGGCTAAGAGTATTGGAGCCCTAATTTCTTCTTCCCCAGTTTGCTCATCGGTTGGAGATTATACTCAGAGAGAACTGGTAAATATGTGGGATTTCTAACCCACCCTATTGCCCAAAAATAGAGTGGACGTTTGACTCCAGGAGAAGTTGGTCCTAACTCGAGCTGCAGTTCCCTGGTACAGGGTATCTGCCCAAGGAGAAATACATGAGGGTAAGGACCAAGAACTCTATAGCTCTGCCTGTGTGGACTGACTTCATTTGGAATAGAGCTTGGAGAATTCCATCAGTAAGGGCATTGTCAAAAGCTATTGAGATCTTAGTAGAGTTCATTTAGGAGGAGCAGGCATAAGCAAAACAACAGAGCAGCCAGAAATTTAATGGAAATGAAAGAGAAAAACAATAAGGCCTTGTGGGACCAGTTGACTTAAGGGTTAAAAAGGCTATGTGCATGTGTTAGGCTACACCTGCTTAGGATTGTCAGAGCAGAACATGGGGCAGACGTGAAAGGACTTCCCCATACATGCAGACCCATCAACACACCAAAAGCTTCACTGGCACAAGGAGCTTGAACACAACCTTTAACCAAACACTGACTGAATAATAAGCTACGGTGACCTAGTGGTGATTCCTAGGATCATAGACTTAAAAATAAAATCACACCCGCCCCTGGCAATCTGGAAGAGTGTATGTCAAAGGATGTGTTCTCTTAGAACAATCAGAGATGGAATAAGTTACTAGTCCCTACTGAACATGAGTCATTGGTAAATTCCCTCAACTATTGATCTCACCCTCCAGTCTTGTGCGTGCATGCACACACACACGCACGCACATCTAGTAGTAGAAGATAAAACTCATACTGGTCAATAAGTGCTTGTGCCAACCCAGGGGTAACTCCTAGGTAGCTGAAATAAAAGATAGAAATAATATCAAGCTGTATAGTACAGGAAAAATAACCTAGCAAACTACAAATACCCCAGGAGAGTAGGATCAGTATTCAGTATTACCATAGAATGCTATCTAAAATGTTGATTTTGCAAGTTACAAGACATGCAAGAAAACAGAAAAGTGTGCCCCAAATATGGAGAAAAAAGCAGCCAATAAGCACTACCTTAGTACAGCCCCCAGAAGACATGTAAAAAGACTTGTGAAATATGTATATATTTGTTGTTAGGTGCCATCACATTGGTCCAACTCACAGTGACCCTGTATACAACAGAATGAAACACTCCCCAGTACTGTGCCATGCACACAGCCTTTTCATGTTGCTGCCACTGTATTTCTTCTCATTTTGAGTCGTGCCACATCTGCAAAGGAAGTCTCCATTCCCTTCATTAAGATCAGCTCCACTTTGAGGAGGCCACTCTTTCCTAGTTTTTTCTTGAATGCCTTTCAGCCTGGGGGTCTCATTTTCTGACACAGTGCTTCTCTGGTATTCAAAGGGTTTTCAATGGCTAAATATTTCAGGAGTGGGCTGCTGGATCCTTCTCCCTAGTCTGTCTTAATCTGGAAGCTCAACTGAAACCTGTCCACTATAGGTGTCCTTGCTGGTATCTGAAATACCAGTGGTATAGCTTTCAGCATCACAGCAACACGTAAGCCCCCAAACCATGACAAGCTAACAGAAACATGGGAATTGCAAATATAACTGAAATGATAAATTCACAGGAGCTCAATAGTATATTTGAACTGGCAGAAGAATCTGTGAACTTGTTATCCTAAGACAGCTTTATTTCCAATAAAAATGATATGCATATTATTTTATTTAGTTGCTTTATAAATCAAGAAAGAAGAAACATGCCATTGTACTAGTTTTACTGAATATATAATATCCCTGGTTGCTTTTTATTTTGGCAATTTGTATGTCATCACTGTGTCTCTGGCCTTCACTGTTCTTGATGAAACATCACCTGTTAACCATAATAAGAGTTTCCTCGTATGTGTGAAACCACTGTTCTCTTACTGATTTCAAGAATTCTTCTTATCTTAGCTTGCAACATTTAATGATGATGTGTCTGGGTGTGGATCTGTTTACCCTACTTGGTGTTTGTTGATTCCCTTTGATGTTGTTGTTCTTGCTGTTGTTAGGTGCCGTCGAGTCGGTATCCGACTCATAGCAACCCTCATAGGGTTTTCAATGGCTGATTGTTTTGGGATTGCCTGGGGAGTGGATTGCCAGGTCCTTCTCCCATTTTTGCGGTGCTGGGAATTGAACTCAGGACCTCAGAGACTGCAGCGCAGTGCTCTACCCACTGAGCCAAATCCCAGCCCCCCTTTGATGTATCCATTAATATTTTTCTCCAAATTCACTTTTGTTCATTTCTTCAAATTTTTAATGTCCTTTTCTGTCCTTCTGGTACTCCCACTGTGCAGGCTTCTCCACATCTAGAGTCAGCTGTTTTCCATTAAGTTTACAGCCTGTATAACTTAGAACTCTAAAGCTCAGTGACAGCAGGGTTCTTGATTCCTGCAGCCTCCCCTCAGCCTCTGAGTGTTCAGTGTTGGGCAGGTTACAAAAGCATGACACGGGTAACTAGGTAGAGATCTCAGTGCCCCATTTGCCTCCCTCACTCCCAACACACCCTGGAGCTATCTCTTGGCTTGGACATTAACCATCCCCAGGGGGCTATAAACTGGTGAGTCTCCAGCACATGGGAGAACTGGCCCAATCCATAAGGGCAGAGCTAAGTGTGGCCAACAGAGGCTCCAGGTACATAAGAGAAGTTCCTGTGTGAAGACAGCCCTGCCAGACATCTATCCTTGATGGGTCTAAGCTTAGCACCTACATAGCTGGTAGAAAAGATAAGAGACTCCAGCTTCACCTGACCACCAACTCCACTTAGCAAACTCCAATATTAAAAGGACACAGAAGCTGCTCTAGTACTTTGTCATTTTTTTATTTTTTTAAAAAATAATTCTATTTTCATTTTATTTTCTCATTTTTTCTTAATGTGTTTATTCTCTTTTTGTTTTTTCTTTCTTTTTTTTTTCTCTATTGCCAGCTGTGGGTCTCTATTTACTATACTTTCATTTTTACTCTAGTTTCTTACAAAACATTCTTAGGCTTTTTTAAATTTTGAGTTGTATTTATTTATTTATTTATTTATTTATAGTACTTGGGGTTGAACCCAGGGCCTTGCATATCCTTTGCAAGTACTCTATCACTGGGCTGCAAAGCAAGCCCACTTAAAAAAATTTTTATGTTGAGACAGGGTCTCACTAAATTACTCAGGTTGCCTCTGACATTGAACTTGTGATCCTCCTGCCTCCACATCCTGTGTCACTGGGATTACAGGCATGAGCCACCATGCTCAGCTTCTTATATTTCTCTAAATTGTTTTAAAAAATCTTTATTGTGCAGTTTTTTAAATCTTTTGCTTTTTCTCTCCATCTTCCTAACATTCTTCTCCTTTCTTCTTTTTCCTTTCTTAATCCTGTTGCTTCTTTCTTTTCCCTCTTTCTTGCCACCCCCCAAAATTACTTGTAACTTCATAGATTATATTATTGCTGATATTTTCTGTTCTATGGTCATTGGTGGTGTATTAGTTGGCTTTAATTGATTTTCAGTGTGTTTTTACATCTGATTTAGTTGGGTATTGTACTGTTACAGTGCATTGTGTTTTCCAAGTACTGAGGATTGAGCTCTCAAGAGAAAGCTGCTCACCAAGAAAATCCTCAAATAAAACTGAAAGAGGTAGTCATCCCAACAGATGCACAAATTTAAAACAGAAACACAAGTAACATGAAAAAGCAAGGCAATATATCTCCAAAACACCATAATTCATCTGTTGAATCCAAAGATACTGATATTGTTGAAATGTCAAATAGTTCAAAAGTCTACTTGTAAAAATGATCAATAACATCAAAGAGGATATAAACAAGCAGATGAATGAAGCAAGGAAATCAATTTAGCACCCAGATAAGACAGTCACCAGTGTAGAAAATAAAGTAGCAAAAATGCACAAGAAATTTAGTAAGGAAAGTAAGATTTTGAAAAAAAAAATGTTGGAAATTAAGAACTGAATAAATCAAATAAAAAACAGTAGAAAGGAAAACCAATAGACTAGATCAAGAATAAGAATGAATATCAAAGATGGAAGACAAGTTTAAGGAAATACTACATTCAGATGTCAACAAAAAAAAATTAAAAATGGAACATGGCCAAAACTTGCAAGAACTCTGGGACATGACCAAGAGACCAAATCTAAGAATCCAGGAGGCAGAGGAGCTGAGATAAAACTAAAGGCATAGATAGCCTATTCAATGAAATTATAGCAGGAAATTCCCCACCTGGGGAAAGAAATGGACATCAAAACACAGGACACATTTAGAACCCCAAGTAGACATGACCAGAAAAGAACCTCTCCATAACATAGTTAAAGTTCTAAGACTACAGAACAAAGAAACAATGCCAAAAGCTTCAAGAGAAAAACACCAACTCACCTATAAAGGCAAGCCCATCAGAATAACATGAGATGTCTCAGCACAAACCCTAAAATCCAGAAAAGCATGGCATATTTCAAGCCCTGAAAATAAGTGCCAACCAAGATTATTATATGCAGTAAAGTTATCATTTAAAATTGATGGAGAAATGAAGATCTTCCAAGACAAGCACACACTAAAGCAGTTCATGACCACCAAGAATGGATTTCAGGAGACACTTGAAAGAATCCTACACATGTAGAAGGAAGAAAGACAGTCTTAATCATAAGAGCATAGGAAAGAATAACTTCCATGAGAGGAATAGATGAACTAATGAGAAGTAGGAAATAGTCATGCCTAATGTCAAAATCTTAATATGAATATGGGAAAATGATATATAACCCAAACAGGAAAACACCCATTTACAAGAACCAGCAAACCTTCTCAATAATAATTCTAAATATAAATGGTCTTAACTGTCCAATTAAAAGACACAGATCAGCTGATTGGATTAAAAAAAAACAAGATCCAACAATTTCTTCTCTGCAAGAAACACATCTCACTGCCAAGTACACACACAAAGTGAAAATGAAATTATGGAAATCAATATACCAAGCAAGTAGAAGCCAAAAATAGCAGGAGTAGCCATCCTTATATCAGGCAAAGTAGACTTCAAGCCAAAATTAAAAGAGATAAAGAAGATCACTACATATTAATAAAGGGAACAATCCATCAAGAAGGTATAACAATTATAAATATATATGCACCAAACACCAGTGTACTCAATTTCATAAAA
The DNA here is from genome assembly GCA_007922755.1 of Pedetes capensis. Classification (NCBI taxonomy): domain Eukaryota; kingdom Metazoa; phylum Chordata; class Mammalia; order Rodentia; family Pedetidae; genus Pedetes; species Pedetes capensis. Next base: position 10,837 of record VMDO01024976.1, on the reverse strand, counting down.
CAAACACTAATGGGCACAAAGAGACAGATAGGCCCAGATACAATAATAGTGGACAACCTCAGGACCCCATTCTCATCAATAGAACATCCAGACAAAAAATCAACAAACTTCAGTTAAACACCACAATGGATCACATCCAAAAGCTACAGAATACACATTCTTCTCAGCAGCCTGGGGAACTTCCTCTAAAATAGATCACTTTGGAGCCTAAATCAAGTCTTAATAAGTATAAGAGATCAAAATGATTTCTCACATTTTCTCTGACCATAATGTAATAAAACTAGAGATCAATAGGAGGAGAAACTACAAAAACTATACATACACATGGAGACTGAAAATATACTCTTAAATGATCAGTGAGTCCTTGCAGAAATTAGGGAGGAAATTTTTAAATTCCTAGAATCAAATGAAAATGAAAATGCAACCCACCAGAGCATTGGGGATGTAGCAAAGGTGGTTCTAAGAGGGAAATTCATAGCTATGAATGCCGACAATTACAAGTCAAGGAGGACTTAAATAAATAACTTAATGATGCATCTCAAGGTCTCAGTAAAATAAGAACAAGCAAAACCCATAATCAGTAGACAGAAATAATAAAGATCAGAGCAGAATGTAATGAAATGGAGACTAAAAAAATAAAAAAGAATGGAAACAAAGAGGTGGTTCTTTGAAGAGATAAACAAGATCAACAAACCCTTAGCCAAACTAATCAAAACAAAGAGAGAGAAGAATCAAATTAATAAAATTAAGGATGAAAAGGGAGGCACTTCAACAGATACCAATGAAATCCAGAGAAACAGTAGGGAATACTTTGAAACCATATTCTCAAAAACTGGAAAGCCTAGATGAAATGGATAAATTCCTAGACACATATGACCTACCAAAATTAAATCAAGAGGATACAAGCAACTTAAATAGACGTGTAGACCAGTGAAATTGAAACAGTAATAAAGTCTTCCAACAAAGAAAGGCCCAGGACTGAATGGATTCACTGTCAAATTCTACAAGAACATTAAAGAATTAATAACCATGTTCCTCAAAATAGTCCACAAAATAGAAATGGAAGGAACATTACCAAATTCATGCTATGAAGCCAGTATTGCTTTTATACCAAAACCAGAAAAAGATGCCACAAAAAAGGAAAACTGCAGACCAATTTCCCTGATGAACACAGATGCAAAAATCCTTAATAAGGTACTTGCAAATAGACTTCAAAAACACATTGAAAATATCATACATTATGATCAAGTTGATTTAATTCCAGGAAAAACTAGAGAAGATCCACAAGTCCACCAGTAGATATTTTGTTAAATCAAAGGTCTAGATGGAATACTTGCATATATATTGCTCAGCAAGCGGATGCCAGAGAAGGGACTTCCTGGGCTTCTCTAACTTGTTAGCCAGTTCAACAGAGAGAAAATATCCCAAGAGAGAGTACACAATTAAGCCTCTTGCCTGCAAACAGCAGAACTCACATTTTTATATCTCCCAACACCAAAGCCCCCATCTATCCACAGACTAAATAAGCAATCCCATGTGAAGATCTGCTTAATCCCAGGAGATGGAGAAGTCACATGGACTCAGTCTCATAAAGTCAAATATACCTCAGTAGAGAGGGAGGTAGAGAGTGCACACTAGACCATTTAGCAAAGTTAAGGCAGCAGGTGAACTACCGACCCCAGAGTTGCCTAATTCCAGTAAAAGAAGTCCAGTGATGAATGTAGGTATTAATGGCAGCCTCTCTGATCCATGAACAAAATATTTTGTGGGAAAAAAAGGACCACTAATAAAGCAGATACCCTTGCCAAAACATGAGCCATCTGTCCTCAGATACCACTGAAGCCTGTTCACTGGGTTTACCTAAAGTCCAGCCACAGGAGAGCCAACACAGGCTAAAAAATCTGCATGCTGTCCAAATGAGAAAGAGTTTCTCCTCCGGTGCTGGTGTCAAGCTCCTGGGTCTACAGACTTGAAGCTAAACACACAGATGGCAAAAGCAAGCAAGAGCAAGAAAAGTTTATTGAAAGGATAGACAAAGCCTCCAGAAGAACAGAGAAGGTTCTAACTGGGTAGCTAACGTGGGGCAGTTGCTTTGGATTTTTTATGTCTATTTCTTTGGGCTGGACTTTCTGAGCTTGCTTCAGCAGATTGGTTCTCAGGGAGTACCTGTATTTTGACCCAAAAGAATGAAAGGGGAGCTGCTTCTGTTGTCTTTACTTAGAGATTGATTAACTAGGTGACTGCTGGCCAGATCATGGAACTTATTTTTCTTAGAAGAAAGGGGCTTGATCTGGTGACTGCTGACCAAGTCAATACCTGTGTCCTTTGAAGAACTGGACTTAGGAGAATGAGGCTCATGTGGTTTTACTGAAACTTAGGTAACATAATGAGTTGCTTGGTGATGGCCTTGCCTCGGTGGTTCCCTATTTCCAGGCCCCATTTCCCTGAACATGCCTGAAATTTACTAACTCCTATCATAATCATGCGAGGCTTGTTCTCAATCACAGCCTCAACAGATAGATGCTTTGGTAGGGCAAATATGTATATCAAACCATCCTGTATGAGGTTGACAAATAGGCAACATTGGGCCTACATCAGGCTGGGGTTTAGCTCAGTCGGTAGAATGTACTCTGTGTACTCTGAGGCCCTGAGTTTGATCCCCAGTACCGCAGAAATGGGAGCCCCACAGCTCACTCCCCAAACAATCCCAAAATAATCAGCCATTGAAAACTCTATGAATAGCACAGAAACCTTGACATAGTGCTGGGTATGGCACAGTGTCTGGGAGTGTTTTGTTCTGTTGAACATAGGGTCGCTATGAGTCATATCTGACTCAACAGCACCTAACAACAATAGGTCCTATACCTTGTCAGTAAGGGATACAAATATGTCTTTACCTGTGGAGAAACTGTCACAAGCCAGTTGTAAGCATTTCCATGAGAGCAAGCAATAGGTAAATCTACCATCAGGAGACTCAGTTAAATCAGTGTTATACGTGGATGTTCCCCCAAAATTTACAGTGACAAGGGCACTCCCTAAAGCCATTGGTCATTAAATAGAAATCCCAGCAGCATTTCTGGGCTACCTTCCTATGAGTTGTTGGCCAGCAACCCTCCTTGAGGGCCGCCATGCCATTTTATGAGCTAGCTGCTGGTGCTGCTGATGACATGCCAAACCTGGACAATAAGTCTCTATTGCAAAGATATCCCATGCCCTAATTGCAGGACATAAAGAAATAAAGCTTGAACTGAGCTGAAAGCTTCCTCTCTGCTGACTAGTTTTCATAGTACTAAAGGGCACTATGCACACTGCTGGGGGAAAATTTGTCACCAGTGGTCCTGCTCAGCAATGGGCCCCACTCATTCAGATGCCAGGCAAGATATGCCCACAGGTTTGATGGTGGCATGGCTGCTCTGGGTGTAACCAGTAACTTTCTAATTGAATGTAAGGCCCACTCCACAGTAGGGAACCCATGCTTGGTACTATAAACCAGGTCAAAAACCTGTGGCTAGGGAGATCACAGGACCCAGCAGGGAAGCTACTGCTATTGTTCTGCTAAAAGAATATGATGCACCTGTCAAATTGTCTTCAAAATATTTGTGTTTTTTCCTGTAGTTTAGTTATTGTAGATTAGCCGTAGACTTAAAGTGAAGCACTAAATAGACTAATACTTATGCTTTCAGTCATATAATCCAGGACATACAAAACATGGGCTATTTAGATGTTCATGACATTTTTGTTCATCAGTTTAGATCATTCCCACATAACTGAAATTGGGCATTTTAATTGGAGTTTTTATCACTCCAAAAATAAGTATCTACTGCTGTAATTTGCACTGCCACTATGGTGTGGCACCACAATGTTCAGCCCTAAATAGTGTTCAGCCCTAAATAGAGAAAACTAATCACATATGTCTTGCATACCCCCTTCGAGGCTCAGGGAATTTTTCAGAAGAGGGCCCGGAAAGAATGTAAAAGCTGGAGAAGGGGTGAAATATTGTATAGATGGTTTCTACAGGCTAGACATGGGCTAGATATGATGGTTGTTATTTTAGCTGTTCTGAAACAGGACACCTTAAATGATCTCCAGAGACCATAACCATTCCAACAAAATGAGCCAAGAGTATACAGCTTGGTGAGGCCTATTGTTGTAGTAATAGAACTATCAATATTCTCTCTCATAGAAGGGAAAAAGAAAGGTCAGAGGACCCTCTTTGGAATGCCAATCTCTGCTCCCTCCATAATGTTAGGTTATTCAAGAAATCTAAAGTTTTAATTCTGTCAATATCGTAAATGGAAATGTAATTGTTGTCACTGATCTATTTTTGTCCTCCTAAGATTGAAAGGTATGTTTAAAAGGGGGGAATTGTAGGGGACACTTTACTAAAGAGCACTGAAAACCTCCAAGAGGCATCTAAAGGTCTCCAGTCCTTGTCCTAAACTCACAGCAACTTTGGATTCAGGAAACTGTAATTTATATGAAAAAGGACCACAAAAAACCCCCCTCCAATGATGACAGAAAGCTTCCTGGAAGCACTCTGCAATACCTGATCTGAAAGACTGCTTAATTATGCATACTTTTTGCTGCAGCCCCCAACTTTTCCTCTATTTAGAACTGAAGCTCATGTAAGTTCTCCGAAGTCCACCTGTTCCTCTGTTCCACTTCACAATGTGAACATTGACTAAATCTCCTTTCTCTGCTTTAAAAAAAATGAGCCATTAGGGGCACTGAAATGGGAACCCAGCAGGCACTGTGACCCAAGGGAAGCCAGAGCTCTACCATTAGGACTGAGGGCTGAAGACATTAGCAGAAAGTTGCAATTAGCTTGTGCAGAGGACTTCATTCCCAGCAGGGAAGACAGAACAGAGCTCACACAGTAAATAGACCTCTCTGGTCTAACCAGTTTGGACCCCAAAGAGAAAAGCAGCTGTCAGCCCACCTATGGAGTAAGTCACAAAAGACAACCCTGGGGGTTAAAAGCCCACACTCACCTGAGCAGGGGAGAAATCCTGACTAGTATATTATTTTTCAATTTTTCTTCCTTGAATGATTTTATCCTTTTATTTTTGTTGGTCTTGTTCTGGTTGGCTTTTGTTTTATGATAGTTTTGTCTTTATATTTATTTTATTGATGTCCTTCACTACCATCTCTTACAACTTCCTCTCATATGTTTTCCTCTCATTCCTATCTTATGTTCTCTATTTTATTTCCTTTCCACAGCCCCCCTTCTTTTATCTTATTATTAATAGCTTTAGCATTAGTAATTTTGAAACTCTTGGTTTATCTTATTAATATCCTAGCTCCTTTCCTTGCTAACCCTACTGGGGATGTAGTGAAGTTTCCAGTCACTTTTTACAACATTTTTACAAGTAGTTTGATGTCAAATCATTGTTTTTGTTACTTATAACTATTTTATCACCTCCAAATGGCAGTAGAGATCATAAACTCAACAGAAGACTACCCACTAAGAAGTCCCACATAAAGTAATAAATAAGGAAGCAAAATAGTGGGAAAAGGAGAAGATAAAAGACATAGCCATCTGAACAGATGTGCAAATCACAACAGAGAAACAAAATAAGCATGAAAAAGTAAGTCATATGACCCCTTTAAAAGCTTGTATCTCCTTAATGACCAGAACCAATGACACTAAAACAATTGAAGTGACAGACACATAATATAAGAGCTTACTTTAAAAATGATCAATGATTTCAAAGAGGATTAAAACAAGCAGATGAATGATGTAAGGAAGTCAATTCAAGATCTGAATAGGAAAGTTAGCAATATGAATGAGAAAATCAGCAATATGGATGAAAAAATCACAAGGAAATTGAGATTTTGAAGAAAAAACAGAGAAATGTTGGAAATGAAAGACTCAGTGAATCAAATTAAAAACATAAGGCCTTCAAACCCACAAAAAATTGGGTTCAGGTTTGAGTGTAGGTTAGTATGTTAAAATTTAAAGGGTTTGGGTTTGGTTTGGGTTCAGCTTTAAATCCCACATATAGGGTTAGTGGAGAATGTGAGTCCAGGTTTTAGCATTACCATGACATTGGGGGAGGGATCTGGGAACCTGGCAGCAAATCTTGTCCCTTGGCCACATTTATAAAAGAATTTAGAAATGGATCCAGAAGGAACTTAGACGATGATTTATTTAGAGTTGGAAAACAGGACAGGGTGTAGAGAGCTAGGGGAAAAAGGCAGGGAAGAGTAGGCTGAAGATTTAGGCCATCAGGGAGAAAAGGGAGATGGAAACACAAAGATAGGTAAAGTTACACTTCCTGAGATAGAAATCAGAAAGTGGACAGGTCCAGCAGTGAAGATCCACAAATAGCTGCATTTACACTTCTGAGTCAGAGACCAGGAAGCACGTAACGAGGCTGAGGGCATGTCTGAACATCTGTGAACAACTGTGAGCATCTGTGGACAGCTGTAGACTTCTCTGGACTTCTTCAGGTTGGTCTGGACACTGCTGAGAACCGTAGACACTGCTGAGAGCTGTGGATACAGAACTGTGGACATTGTGGATTTCTGTGTACTGCTAAAAACTGTAGGTGACTGGACACTATGGACTCTTGCATTGAGGGGTGGAATTTTTGTGCTTTTTAAGTTCTTGTTATATTAAGGAGACTGACATTCCTCCTCTCTTTTTGATCTTCGGAGTGTCAGATTTCTTGCCCCCTTTGGCTTAGGCTGGCCTTCCTAGGCTGTTAAACAGACTATCACAGGAGGAGTCTTGCCTCAAATGAGAACTCCCTTTCCTAGCCAGGACATGGAGGCATCTGTAGCCTTTATATGTAAAATCAGTTCTGATTACAGATTAGGCCATTTGTAAAGCTGCAACTGGTTACAGACCAGGTCTTTGGAAAAGGGTATTATCTCCTAGAAATTCTGCTATTTGCAAAGGATATTATCTACCAAGGAAGCACTGACCATCACTTCAAGTATTGACCACTTTGTCTCAGAGGAAGCTCACATTGGTATTTATGTCTCAAAAGGTAGCTGGGAAGCAGGTAGCTGCTGAAGTCCCTTTGCTCTCTTTCTTCCTACCTAGTATCCCCTATCAATATCAAGACTTCAAACTGAACCCAAACCCTGGACCCATTCCAGTTCAAGCATTTAAAATTTTTTTCTGAACCCAAACCTTAACTGAAACCTGAAATTGAACCCAGTGAAAAATTAGGTTTGGGTTCAACTTTTAATTGTTTGTATCATTGTTGTGGTTGTTGTTTTGGTTGTTGTTGTTAGGTATAGTTACCTAAATTATGAAAAAAAATATTCATTTATCTACACACAGGATTAAAAAGTTCAAACCTGAACTGAACCTGATCCTCTGAAATTTAACATATTGAACCTGCACCCAAACTTAAACCTAATTTTCCTTGGGTTTGAAGCCCGAGAAAACACACCAGAAAGCACCACCAATAGACTAGAACAAGCAGAAGAAAACATACTAGGTACTGAAAACAAGGCCAAGAAAATATTACATTCAGACAGAAATGAAGAAAATCTAACATGACCACAACTTTCAAGAACTCTGAGACATGATCAAGAGACCAAATCTAAGAGCCCATGGGGTAGAAGAAGGTGCTGAGATAAAGGATAAAAGCAGTAAATTTTACAAACTAAGGGAAAGATATTGACACACAAGTGCTGCAGGCATTTAGAACTGCTAACAGACATGGCCAGAAAATAACATCTGCATGTTGTTGTTGTTGTTGTTGTTGTTGTTGTTGTTAGGTGCCATCGAGTTGTGTCTGACTCATAGCAACCCTCATAGGGTTTTCCATGGCTGATTATTTCGAGATTGCGTTGGGAGTGGACGGCCATGTCCTTCTCCTGGTAACATCTCCATATCATAGTTAAAATTCTAAGACTACAGAGCAAAGAAACAATGTTAAAACCATCACAATAACACAGATCTCACAGAAGAAACCCTAAGTGCCAGAAAAGCATGGGATGATATAATCCAAGCCCAGAGAACAAATAAAAACTGCCACCCAAAATTACTATATCCAGCAAATTTGTCATTCAAAATTGATGATGAAATGAAAAACTTCCACAACAAATGCAAGCTTAAACAATTCATGACCACTAAACAAGAATTGCAGAAGTTACTTAAAGGAATTATACACACAGAGAAAGAAGAAAGATTATCACAACACAAGACCTCAGGAAAGAATAAATTTCATGAGAGGAACAGACAAATGAGATCTAGTAAAGAATCAAACATGTTCAACTCAGGAACTCAGGAATCTCCTAAGATGAATTAGACAGGAGAGAGCAAATAGTACTTGAAATAACCAGGAAAATTACCAACAAAATTATAGGAAGCAGCAAATATTTATCAATAATAACCCTAAATGTAAATGGTCTCAACTTTCTGATTAATAAAAGATGCAGACTAGCTGATTAGATCAAAGTACAACATTCAAATGTTTGTCTCATTGGCAAAGACTCACACATACTGAATGTGAAAGGATGGAAAACTATATACTAAGCAAGTAGAAGCCAAAACCAAGCAGGAGTAGTCATTCTTATATCTGACAAAGTAGATTTAATCCAAAATAAAAAAGAAGAGGTCTGACTCATAGTGATCGTATGTATAACAGAACAGAACACTCCCCAACATTGTGCCATGCACACAATCTTTTTTATATTTAAGGACATTGTTGCAGTCACTGTGTCAATCTATCTAGTTGAAGCTCTTTCTTTTTTTCATTGACCTGCCACTCTGCCAAACATGACATGCTTCTCCAGCGATTGGTCCCTCACAACAACATGTCCAAAATATGTAAGAAGCAGTCTAGCCATCCTTGCTTCCAAAGAGCACTCTGGTTGCACTTCTTCTAGGATGAGTCTTGTTGGTTATTTTGGCAGTCCATGGTATATTTGGTATGCATCTCCAGCACCATAATCCAAAAGCATCAATTTTTCTCCTGTCTCCTTATTCACTGTTAAGCTTTCACAAGCATATGATGCAAATGAAAATGTTGTGGCATGAGTCAGGTACACCTTCATCTTCAATGTGACATCTCTTCGTTTCAACACTTTTCCAACAGCTTTTCCCAATGCAATGTGTCTTTTGATTTCTTGACTGCTGAACTAAGTAAAACAAAATCTTGGAAAACCTCAATCTTTTCTCCATTTATCATGAAGTTAGGCACTGACCTGGTTGCAAGGATTTCTGTTTTGTTAATATTGAGGTGCAATCCATACTGAAGGCTGTGTTCTTTGATCTTCATCAGTAAATGTTTCAAATCCTCTTCACTTTCAGCAAGCAAAGTTGTGTCATATGCATAATGCAGGTCACTACATATTAATAAAGGGAACAATATGCCAAAACATATAATGATAGTTAATATTTGTGCACCAAACTTTGGCACATCCAATTTCATAAAACCAATGCTACTTGACATAAAGGGACATATAGGTCCCAATACAATAACAGTGGGTGACTTCAGTGTCCCATTATCATCAACAAATAGAATCATCCATACAAAAGAATCAACACAGAATCTTCAGAGTTAAACTGCACTATAGGTCAAATAGATTTAACAGGTATCTACAGAATATTCCATCCAAAAATTGCAGAATATACCTTCTTCTCAGCAGCCCATGGAATTTTCTCCAAAGTAAATCACATTCTAGGCCATTAAACAAGAGAGGGTAATGGGGGTAAGAGGGTGAGTAAAATCAAAGTACAGGGTATTCTTGCATGAGAATGTCACAATGAAACTCATTATTTTCTACAATGAATATATACTTATTTTTAAAAAACACTAACCAACCCACCAATCAGCCAATAAGCAACAGCAACAACAAAAAAACAACTCAAACCAAATGTATGGCCTTCCAGATGTTAGTTTAAATCTACTGCATATTCTTAATTCTAATCCATATCCTTTCAACAGTTTTGGAAGGCCACAAAATCAGGTGTGGATTGGATCCATAATTCTAATGTACATCTGATTTTGTGGCCCTCTAACACTGCTAAAAAGGTGTGTATTAAATTTGAGAATATATGGTATTTTCACAACTTTTCTTACTAAGGCCATGTGGGAACTATTTCTCCACATTCAACCTCATAGTGTCTCTATACCACATCCAAGAATTACAATACAGATTCATTACACCATGTACTTGTGGAGGATAAGAAATTTATAATAAGGTTTGCCCTTGCCAATTAGCCTAATTAATCCTATTTGGCCTCTTTTATGTTCAGATTTGAACACAGCTTTACTAATCAACCCTGTGTAACTTGTTTCTGGGAATAAGGGGGAGGTTCCCCTCAGTTCTTGGCAAATTAGGAGTCACAGCAACAAGATTATGAAAAAAAATTAGATTCATTAGAAGTACAATATATTTGCTTGAGCAATATGCTGAATCAGGAATAACTGATAATCATATATAATCAGTTCATTCCATAAGTATTTTAACAGTATGCACATTACATCTTGAAGTATAAAAACTGAAAAGGAACATATTATGGTTTGAGTATGAAATGCTCCACATACGCTCATGTGCTTGAATGCTTGGTCCTCAGCTGATGACATTATTTTGGGAGATTATGGAAACTTTAGGAGGTGGGGCTGAGCTGGAGGAAGTAGGTCACTGGGAGTGAGTCTTGGGGGTATGTAATCCTTGGCTACTTCCTGTTGCCCTCTCTGCTTCTTCTCTATCATGATGTGAGTCCCTTAGCCACACTTTTCCCCACTATGATGGACTGAACTCTCTGAAATTGTAAGGCAAAATAAATCTTTCTTTCCTTAAATTGTATATGTCAAGCATTTTTTCCTAATAAGAAGAGTAATACAAAATAGATCCTTAAAGATTTAAC
>VMDO01024975.1:0-28900 GCA_007922755.1 Pedetes capensis | reverse complement strand
CTCAGAAATCAGGTTTTTGTTCTTGAGGACTATGATCCCAAGCTGGCACCTCCTATGCCTGTTTGCTACAGTGCCTCTGCCATCCCTGGCTGGTGACAATCATCCAATCCTCTACCCCTAGGTTTCATCTTGTTCAGAGATTTTTCCTCAAACACAAAGCCCTCCCTTGTGGGTGCTGCCAACTCCCTGGCCTAAAGGGTAAACCTTAACTGCTCAAAGCGTGTGAGGCCTATGAACCAGCAGCATCAGTGTACCCTGGGAGCTTGTTAGCAATGCACCATCTTCCCACCCCAAGCAGACCTACTGAGTTAGAATCCACATTTTAGGAAGATCTCTTGGTGATTTATATGCACATGAAATGTTGAGACGATCTATTGGGAAGCACAATTCTCTTCAGGCAAGACTTATTCTCTAGGAGTGTGGGATCCATGGTAGAATCAAGGTGTAAGCATAGCAGAAAGCAACTGACTCCTCCCAGGTACCCATCGGAGAACCACGCCCACAGCAAATACACCACACTTCGTGTGGAGGAAACCTCAGACAGCCCTGGGTTTGAATCTGACATCTAATAATGCTCATGGTATAGCCGCTCTGAGTGTTTGCTCCTTCCTAAGGTATCTGCAAGAACAGGAAAACATGCATTTTCAACACTGGACTTTTAAAAATAAATCACTTTTTAGCCTGATGCTAACACACACATTTTCTCCTGTTGCAGTAAATGCACAAATAAATAGGACTTTGTTCTCTTCACATCTCTGTGAATTCACACCAAATGCAGAGAGGTGCATTAGCAATAGCCTGTCTCCCTCCTTGGGATCTCGAGGTCTTTGTTCTGAACACAACATTAATAACAAAACTTCCTCACGTTCTCCAAAACTTGGATAATTTGAAATGTGTTTTTGCATGGTTCTTTGGGCTGATACTTAAAGACAGACAGGAGATATTGTTATTATATGTCAGTTATATAGTGAAGAAAGGGAGTCAGGGAAGTCGTGGTATTTGCCAAAGTATCTAAGGGTAAGAGGCTGAGTCAGAACTGGTCTGAAATTTGGTTCATAACAATCACAGTAACCTCAGTCATATACACACATTGGGCACTTGGAGCTGGACACTAAGCCATGGGCTTCATACGCATCCCTTCACTGGATCCTCTCCTATACTACTATGTATAGATATTTCTTTGCATTTGAGCTGGTCTGGCACTACATATGACCACTCAGCTAGCACGTGGCAGTCAGGACCCTCGTGGGTCCAGCTCAAAGCTCTGGTACTTAGCTATTATGAAATCTCTTCCTATTACACAATATCAAGTCAAAGGTGTGGGTATAGTCCTTTGTGTTTTAGGATAAGAAAGCAAAATTATTTGAGAAGGCAGAACTTAACCACTTTTAGACAAGGAAATGCCTAATCAAGAGTAAAAATAGCCCATTCATTTCTCGTCCTGTCCCCTCTATGAGTAACAAGAAAGGGCTTCCACCCTTCACATTTTTCTTGTGTTTTACATCCCAACTTGGGGCAGAGGGAGCAACCCAGAGGGAGCTAAGAAAAGGTGATGCCACAGAGGTTTGTCTAGGACAAAGCCAACAAGTACCGGGCAATAAAGATCAGAGATGATAATGATTATTAATAAATTAGTTGCTGTGTCATTTGCTTTGGATGTTTACTACATGCCAGACACTGTGCTGAACATTTAACATGTATTAGCTCATTGAATTCCTGTAACCACATTGTGAGGCAAGCATTAACACACCCATTTCACAGCCAAGAAAACTGAGGATCAGAAAGGTTGAGAATCCTCCCCTAAGTTGTAACATGGATATGTCAGAGTCCACAGCAAAGGCACCCAAGCACTGTGATAGATATGTAGGGGCCTGGCCCGAAGGCATGGTGTTCCTTTTCTCCTCTTATGAGAGCTGTTTTCACAGAGTAGATAAAAGAAATAAGGTGCTCAGACCTGAAACTTCTGGATAAATAAGATTCATGGGCTTCTCCAGAGGAAATCATGCAGTCCTTGTGATTCTTGAACTGGCACATGAGCCCAATATTTTGCATTCCTAACAAGTTCCAAAGAAGGGTTACCTCATTGATAAGATGGAAAGCCTTTTATTCAAAAAATAGGAAAAAAGTAGCATTTGAGAAGATACTAAGAGATAAAACTGTTTCCTTTATTCTGTGGTCTCTCTCAGCTAGTCATGGTGCTTTTAATTTTCTATCTCATCTTCTAAGTACAGAAAGAGTAACATAGTAATCATTGGCAAGAATTCTACCATTCTAGAGTTATTGTAGAGCATTAAATGCATTAAAGAGCATTTTACTTGTCTGAGGAGTCACTGAAATTATACAAGTCATTTTTCATAGCTTGTACATATAGCCATCAGCTCCACAATGATGTTTTGGTCAATAATAGACTTCATATACCATGGTGGTCCCATAAGATTATGATAAAGCTGAAAAATTCCTCTCAGTGACATCACAGCTGTCGTAATGCCATTGGAAGGCGTTATTCACATTTGTGGTGATGATGGTATAAACGAACCTAATGCCCTAGTAGTCATACAAAAGTATAGCACAATTATGTGAAGTGCATAATATGTGCTAATGGTAATAAATGACTGTTACTAGTGTATTTACTATAATGCACTCTTTAAAACTATTATCTTAGAATGCACTCCTACATATTATTTTTTTAAAAAAAGAACTCACTGGAAAGCAGCATGCTGTGTCCTGCTGGCAGCGGCCCCATACATCTTGTTTACCATGTCTCTCGATTGCATCAAGAGCCATGCTGAGTGACTACCCTAACCCATGCAGGTTTGTGTGAAAGTATTATGATGTTTGCACAAAGACAGAATCACCTAATGACGCAATTCACAGAACACAAACCCTTCTTTAAGCAATGCATGGCTGTAAATATGCAGTCCATTCTTACCCAAAGACTGGGAATGATGCATAAAACAGACTCAGTTATTTTCATTTCATTTTTTCACTTTTTTCTTTTGTGGTACTGAGGGGCTGAAGCTAGGGTCTCATGCATACTTTGCAAGCACTCTACCATGGAACTACACCCCCAGCTCCTTTTTTAATTTGTAAATTGAGATCTTCTAAGCCATAGCACCCATGCATGAGATCCCACCTGGTCTCAGAATCTAAGCAGAGTTGGCCTGCTTAGTCCTTGGATGAGAGACCACCTGGTAATACCAGGTACTGCAGTCTAGGGATAAGGACCAGTCCCACACCAATCCATCATTGAAAACCCTATGAATATCAGAGAAGCACTGACATAGTGCAGCATGGCACAGGGTCGGGGAGTGTTTTGCTCTGTTGTATCTAGGGTTGCTATGATTCAGATCTGACTCAATGGCATCTAACAACAACAACAACAACTTGAAAGAGGGTCTCACTGTGTTATATAGGTTGCCTCTGGCCTCGAACCTGTGATTCTCCTGCGTCTGCCTCCCAAGATGCTGAGATTACATGCTTGCACCACCACACCTGTATTTCATTCCACTTCTTGATATGCACACATTCGAATAAATTTCTCTACCATTGACTTGCTGATGAATAAACAAATACTGAAAGGACAAGGAGCCATGGCTTGTCTTGTATTTCCCTTTCCATCTTTGAGAGCAAGCAGTTGACTAATACACAGGTAAGAAAGGATATGATGACCTTCTTTGGTGGTTCTTGTTTCTTAGAATACCACTGCCATCTTTCTGTATTCAAAGAAAGCTCTGATTCAAATGGAGAGTGTGACCTCTCTGAGCTGCCAGTTCCATCTCCAGCTCCTTCTCTTCCCCAAGTTTACTTAGTTGCAGAGGTAACATGGATACCTTGTTGTTCCTTGGAACCTCATTGAACTTCCATGCATGCAGGTCCACTGGAATTCTGTGCTGGAGCATCATCAATGTTATCTTCCAATCACATAGCAAGAACTCAGATAAACCTGGTCACATACCTTTGCTACACTCATGCTCCATTGAGGCCCATGGATGTCCCCATATCCCACTGGACACTACTTACAAAGATAAAGTATTAAGAATATCAAGATGAAAATAGCATTATGTCAAGTATGAGGCCATTCAGAGTACGAGGTCCCTGTGTCCAGGCAATGATGATGGTGTTAGCTTTGGGGATCACGCTCTAAGAACCTCTCATTCAGATAATTTCCATAATTTTCCAGTTCACTTTGAATGTATAGATTCAAGAATAAGCAAAATTTTGCCTCTGATCACAACAACAAAGGCTTTCAAAGATTTTCCAAAAGAATCAGATTTCTTCCCAAACAAATGACTCCTACAAAATAACATTTTAATGAGTTAAAGGACAAGAAAATAAGAAACATCCAAATTGAATTTGTTCAAAAATACATATGGTTTTCCAAAAATAATGGCTTGAGGCAAAATTTGAATCATATTTTACTGAATTCAAAAGTTTGGGAAAATGCTACAAGACACTTAGCTGGATTCAAGATGCCTGAAACATTCTCTATTTCTAGAATTTCACTTTGGTGGGTTAACTGCTGGCCTGAACTTATTCCACTAAAGGGTGTAGGGTTTCAATAGCACAGAGGAGAGGCTATTTTCAGAGTTAAGATTCTTCTTATTTCTCATTAATTTCTATTTAGTTTTTTAGGTTTATATAATTAGTTTAAACTATTTCTGTCTTCTTAGCAAGGAAGACTATCTCTCTTCCTCACCCTACATTTACTTTTTCTTCTTTGGTAATATCCAAGGATAAAATTTGCAAATTTCAAGGCAAATTTCCTCAGTTCTGAGACTCATCCCTTCACCTTGACAGATGATTTTTACTCGGTGAACACTTATTGCAGATATATGGAAGCAATTTTTGTTTGAGAATGGAACACACAGGTGAAGCCCCATGTAGAAGTGAAAAGCACTGGCTCCATTCCTTGTACTCACCACATGGACCTCCAGGTACGTGGCCCATCCTACAAACCCTGTCACTGGGTCCTGCTAAGGACTGGTGAGATCTAATCAGAGGTTTTCACTTGTTTTAAGCTCATGAGTATGAAGCATTAGCAAATTTACACTTGACCAAGTTGTTTCCTCTTCTCTGAGAACATGTTTTTCCTTTCCTCTGCCTTTGCTCTCTTAGTTTTTGTTTAATTTTGCTAATAATGCTGCTTTAACCTGTTTCCCCACATTATTTCTTTCAACTCTTAGGGACTCAGGAAAAGAAAGCATGATTTCTCATTCTATGATCTTACATTCTATGGCTTACATTATTATGGAGCATTTAAATTTTAGTGGCTTGGAATTGACCTGAACTAGGGAGCACAAAAAGCATTGACATTGAACTTTGGTGACCTCCAGTAACTTGCAACATCTCTAAGCTTCAGTTTTAGTCTGAATAGCATAGACCCACCACCACCCATCTTAGAACAAATGTTCTCACCCACACTGGCATGTGTGTAACAATGAAGATTCCCAACCCTATCTTCAGAGTTTGGCTCAGGATGTGTGCTAGAGGCATTTGCTGTTCACTAAACAGGCAAGTGCTATTTGGCAAGGCTAAGGAATGTTGAGCAGAAGTGACATGTGTCACTACTTTGCAAAAGCATTTCAGGGCCCCTACATGACCACCTGCCTGCAGCCATACCACTGTGGCATCTGATCCCATCAGATCTCAGAAGCTAAGTAGGGTTGGGCCTGGTTAGCACTTGGATGGGAGACCACCTGGGAATACCAGGTAGGCTTGGGAGAAGGATCTGGCAACCCACTCCCAAAAATCTATCCACCATTGAAAACCCTATGAATAGCAGAGAAGCACTGGCAATCCTGTTCTGCCTGTTGTACATAGGGTCACTGTGAGTTGGACGCTGACTCAAGGGCACCTAACAGCAACGTGACCATCTAGGTTCTTTTTCACTTTTGCCTGGTGACACTGTAAGCCATGTGCTCCACTCGCTCATCTATAAGATGGGAACAGCCTGAACCCCTGAATCAGTGCTTGGAAGGGAGTTGTGATAGAGATTTATTAGACCCAACATGGACTTTGTGTGAACAATAAACCGTTAAGAGCCAAGCTACAGATATTTGGAAGGTAGACTTTTTTTTTTTTTCAGCATTAACTACTTTATGACAGAAACAGACTATGATCCCAGAAGTGGGATGCTGTCATAATCAGTCCCTGAAGTATATGGCTTAGTATTCCATCGTGAGGCAATAGAGGTTAATAATAGAAAATGGAAATATGGAGACTATGCTATTCAGTGGCAAAATGAAATTTGTTAGAAGTCTCACCTGTGATAACATATGCAGGAAAGCAGAGTCGTGTGGTGGCAGGTCTAGGAGCGTGTTTCAGTGGTGTGTTTTCGCCACTATTGGCTGCAGTCAGGAAAGGGCAAGAGAACAAGCAAGGAGTGAGAGGGAGCTGGAGAGGGACAGGTGCTTTCTGCAAAGAACTAGCAGAAATGTGAGGCCTCAAAAGATCAGAAAAACCATTGTATCTGGACTGAAAAACTGTGAGAAATGTGAATACTGAATGCCCAGAAACACAGATAATCCAGATGATTCAGGGCAAAGATCAAGCGTAGTGTGTAGCCATTAATTTGAAAGAAATCAACAAAGAAAAAAAGCAGTTTTAAAAACTATATCTCCAACAGGAACTGTGGACATGGTTACTGGCACATGGGACTGACTGCAAAGACATAAACATATGGAAAGTCTATTGAACTTTTGAGAAAGTTTTATTGGTCTAAAACTCACGAAACTTAAGATGACTCTTGGCCCCAAAACTTCTTGGATCAGAAAGTCCTTAAAGAAGGAATAGGCCTTCATACTTATCTCAGAGGTAGCAAAAGAAACTAATGGAAGATTAGAAACTTCCCAGATGGAAGAGCTAGGTGTATGAAGGTCATCCAAAGCCAGGTGTTATAGAAAACAAAGCTTATCTATAATGAGAGATTAACAATGCCTTCATTAGAGGGCCACTGTGAGAACTGCAACACAAGGCCTGTGAAATACAGTATATGGCACTGGTAAGTAGTCAATTCAGTATGATTAGTAAGTGCATCTGATTGTATTTTTCCTACCCCTCCCCTTCCCCCCCTCCTCTCTCATTTTCACTCACTCTCATTCTCTCCTGCTCTCTCTTTCTCCCTCTTCCTCTCTGTGGTAATGTAGAGTTGAACCCAGGGCCTCACACATGCTTTTGGAAGCACTATCCCATTGAGCCACACTCCCAGCTCATTTTTCTCTTTTCTAAAATTTTGAGACAGGGTCTCGCTAAGTTACGCAACTGGGGTTTAGCTCAGTTGGCAGAGTGCCACTCTGCAGTCTCTGAGGCCCTGGGTTTGATCCCCAGCATGGCAAAAACAAGAGAAGGATGGGGCAATCCACTCCAGAAGCAATCCTAAAACAATCAGCCATTGATAACCCTATGAGGGTTTCTATGAATCAGACACAACTTGATAGCACCTAACAACAACAAGTTACCAAGGCTACTTCTGTCCTCAAACTTGTGATTCTCCTGCTGCCTCCTCCTGAGTTGCTGGGATTACAGGTGTGCATCATGGCTCTTGGTTTATATTGTTCTCAATCTAATCTTGTGTTTTAACATTTTTCTGCCATGCTCAAACTATTGGAGAGCATTACAATATCAGTCTGTGGTCACTTATGGAGCTTCTGCCTTTCTGGGATATAAAAAAAGAGCTTTTCCAAATACTTTAAACCATGCTGCAACCAGTTTTATTTGCAGAGTACTTTAATTGTACAAATCTTTGCCATTTTTTCTTAAAATAAAGTTAAGGTAATCCTTGATGCTGAGTTTGGTAGCAATTATAGACTGACAGGTTAGACAAGGCTTTTGGAATGTAGGGGGGAAAATGGAACCTACAAAAGTATATCTTGCCCAACAGAATTATTGAGAAACCAGCTTGAAAACCAGTTAGATTACTCAGAGCTCTGGAGACCTGATGTGGGGCCAGGAACAGGGCTCCATTTTGGGTTTACACAATGGTTGTATATTTCTTCATTTAATGGGAAATCAGTGAATGCCCCAATTAGTGGCATTTTAGTGACAAAAAGGACCTGAGAGGGGTTCAGCCTAAACACCTACCCAGGACATGATCTATTTTGCCAATGTTGTTAACATTTTGACAGGGCACACTCTTGTTCATGAATTATGTTTGTGTTGTTGTTGTTAGGTGCCGTCATGTCGGTATCCAACTCATAGCGACCCTTATAGGGTTTGGCTGAGTGCTTCGGGACTGCCTTGGGAGTGGATTGCCAGGCCCTTCTCCCATTTTTGCGGTGCTGGGAATTGAACTCGGGGCCTCAGAGACTGCAGCGCAGTGCTCTACCCACTGAGCTAAATCCCAGCCCTGAATTATGTTCATGTGTTAGAAAAAATGTAAGTGAACTGCGCTTAAATGTGCCTCGTTCCTGTAACTTTTACCTATTAGTCCAGTTCTGCACGTGCCTCAGGTCTTATATGTACATTTCCAAGGATAGAACCTGTCTCACAAGGGGGAGGGATCATGAGAAATCTAAGTAGAAGGTGGACACTGCCTAGAGGGTTGGAGTTGTCCCCATCTGAGCCCATTTCACAGCTGTTTTGATTGTTCTAACAGACCAGAAGCCAAGACAGACTTTAATGACAGCTTATCTCCTTTACTTGCTTTACTTGGTCACTATAAAGAGGATTCATGCATTGAAGAACTCTACTTAAATTTCCCCTCTTCTCCTAAATCTTCTTCCCTTGTCTACTGCAGGTGCTTTGGTAGTTTGCAATTCCAGAAAGAAGATAGGAAACAAAGACTGACAAACAGGCAGTGAACCCCTCCTGGGAATGCAGAGGTAAGCAACCTAACAAGAAAAGTAAAAGTTTTTAAAAAATAGTGACCAGAATAAAAATATAATTTATGATGTAATTCTATTTATGCAAAAGTATAAAAATTTCTGAAAGGGTGGCCCACAAGTAAGAAAAGAAATGAAACAAAAATGAAGCCTTAGGTCAAGCATTTTGTACCTCTTTTGCTCACTTTTCTACCCATTTTGATTATAAAAGCCTTGAAAATCAGGGAAAGCAGCTTCCTGGAGCTTATCAGCAGTGGAATGAGAAACTGAGTGGCAGACAAGGATTGTTTTGAGTTGGTAGTGAACGAGTGGGGACATAGCCTGCTTTGCCTATCATATTACAGAAAGGAGTTAAGGACAGCACCATAGTCACCCTGTATGTGTACTGCAGCCCTAGAGAGTTCATGGCAGGCATGTGACTCTGCCTCTCTGTCAAAAACTTTGAAACAGAAATTTATACATCCATTTACCCATCTATCCAAATATCTTTGTGTGCCTTTTAGGTGCAAGGTACTGCCTTACAAATTAGCAGTAGTCACCAATTACGTGGCAAGTCTTCAAATGCTTAATAACACCTTTATCTCTGCTGTAAAGATGATCACTGTAGTGCTACCATGTGGTGAGTACTGTATTAGACACTGTAAATTTCAAATATATATATTATTTGTAACTAGAGTCCCAAATAGGATATCCAAGGGAAGAAACTTAAAGAGAAGATGGCCTCTGGGGAGGAGCAAATGGTTCTATCATTTCAAAAAGAAATAATGAAAATGTGGTAAGAATCCTGTTAGCCTCTATAACATAAAATACATACCTACAGCAAAGCTCTTAGGACCTGCACCCAATTTCAAATTTGTTGGCTAATCACTCTTCGTTGAGGATCCCTATCTTACACATCTTTTACTGGCTTCTTAGTACCTATGTCAAACACATAGTGATGTTATCATGCTGTAGAATTTCAGAGATGTACATGGTTTTAGCCCCCACACGTCTGTCAGTTTGCTGTACTGTGGGGGCTTGTGTGTTGCTATAAGGCTGAAAGCTATGCTACTGGTATTACAGATACCAGCAGAATTACCATTGGTGGACAAGTTACAGCTGAGCTTCCAGACTAAGACAGACTTGGGAGGAAGACCTGGCAACCCACTCCCAAAACAGCTAGCCATTGAAAACCCTATGAATATCAGAGAAACATTGTCAGATGTAGTGCTGGAAAATGAGCCCCCAAGGTTAGAGGGCACTAAAAAGACAACTGGGAAAGAGTTGCTGGAAATGGAGTAAAGCCCCAGGGACCTCCATTTGCTGATGTGGCATGACTCAAAAGGAGGAGAAACAACTGTAAACATCCATTAATAATTGGAACATGGAATGTATGTAGTATGAATCTAGGAAAATTAGAAACTGTTAAAGGAGAAATTGAGTGCATAAACATTGACATCCTAAGCATTAATGAGCTAAAATGGATGGGCATGGGACATTTTGAGTCAGATAATCATATGGTCTACTATGCTGGGAATGAAAAAGAGAAATGTAGTTGCATTCATCATCAAATAAGACATCTCAAGATCTGTCCTGAAGTACAATGCTGTCAGTGATAGAATAATATCCATATGCCTATAAGGAAGGCCAGTTAATATGACTATTATTCAGATTTAGACACCCATCAGTAAGGCCACAAAGAGGATAGGAGTCTGTATATGACTCATAGCAACCCTACGTACAACAGGTGAAACACTATTGTCAGTGCTTCTCTGCTATTCATAGGGTTTTCAATGGCAGATGGATTAACTTTTCTTTTGGTGGGGGGAGTGTGTTGCCGGGTCCTTCTCCCGAGCCTATAGGACCTGGTATTCCCAGGCGATTTCCCATCCAAGTACTAACCAAGCCCAACCCTGCTTAGTTTCTGAGAA
The DNA here is from genome assembly GCA_007922755.1 of Pedetes capensis. Lineage (NCBI taxonomy): Eukaryota > Metazoa > Chordata > Mammalia > Rodentia > Pedetidae > Pedetes > Pedetes capensis. The sequence goes on along the minus strand of VMDO01024975.1, from coordinate 18,171 downwards.
TTGACAGGATTGGATGCCACAGTGCTATAGCTGCAGGCACCATTTATAATTAAACTTCTTTCTTGTGACTATTTATAGGATCATTTTCCTTGCCAACCTGTAAATGGCATGACAGCTAGAACTAGTCTGTTAGTCCATCACTGTATCCTCCAGGCCTAGCAGATGCCTGGCACATAAGAGGTTCGTGTACGGTTGTTGAATAAACAAATGGTAGGAAGACACACTCTGAACTCTTTTTTTGTGTGTGTGACACAATCTGCTTATGCCTTTCTCCTGTCTGAATTCTTTTTTTAGTTACTCATTTTTTTAGTAGTAAAGTAAAACACCTTATTTTTAGCTTGGCTGGAAAGGGCCATCACAATTTGGCTTTTCTCTAAGCTGCCCAGGTACTTTCAGACCTCTGTAGCTCTGCATATGCTGTGTCCTCAAAGAAATGCTCTGCCTCATGTCACCCAAATTGGCAAACACCTCTACATCTGGCCCCTTGTGGTGAAATCCAGACTCCCTGAGCCAGGGTTGCTTGGCTGGTTCCTGATGCTCCTCCCACCAGTGCTTTGTCTGTATTTACAGGACAGTAGAAAGGCAACATGTTAAAATCCTATTTTCTTTCTCCAAACCCCTGAGTTCCTCCCTAAGACTGTGGTGAGTTTGGAGAGGCAGCCGCTGTCACAGGTTCTTCCACCACCGGCCACTGACAGCTCCCTCTGCTGTCTCCTCTCTAGAGCTGATTCCTGTGACTCTCCTCCACTCTTCCAATCTCCACTGTGGTCTTCTTCAGGGGCCCCATCCCCACCTTTCACCCTGTTATGTTAGGTTCACTGGTTCAGCTCACTTTTGTTTCTCCCTTGGAAATATGACTCCTAGGGAAGGGAACACCTGCTCACATTTCACACTTAGAGTCCCAGCAGACATTTTCCTAAATAAAGAGCTCTCCTGTAGAGAATTCTGCTTCTCCCCGCAAGCAAAAATAAGGCAGCCAAGTTTCTGGCTTTAAGTTGTAGCTTTCCCCTCCTCTTATTGATGCTTTAGAGCCTAAACAGAAACAACTGTCTTTTACAAAGCCACTTCTCTTTAACATCTAAAGTGCTCAGAGGCTTTGTAATAGCGGCTGCCTATTTCTCTGGGGCCACTTTTGAGGCTGGCTTTGTGAAGCTCTGTGAAGCAAGGCATCATTAGGAAGGAGGTGCTCTTAGAAACAGCTCGGCAAGGTTTAAACTTGCATTCCTCATCTGTGCTCAGACCAATTACTCTTAAAGTGTTTGGTAAAGGTAGTCACTTTGCCGCTCCCTCCTCAGCAGCATGGGGAAAACCAAGCCCTCCAGGTTAAGGCAAAGCAGTGGCCAGGGCACAGCCACTCTGCTGTGGCCTCTCTTTTGTGCTCTGTTCTACTGTGGGGGTGGCCAGAAGCTGAGTGCACCTGCTTTGACCTTAACGGATAGGGTTGCACGTTTTCCATCTCTTTCTAGGTAAAACTGAAGCACAGGACTGGAGATTTTAGAGATTTGTTTTTTCCCCTGCCTGCAAAAGAGCAGAAGACTTGCCTATGCTCTCTTTTCATTATCTTCATCTTTTCCTTTGTTAAGTCAAAGAGAGATGAAATAGATGGATAGGAGAACAGGCATAGACAGCAATCTCAGACAGACACAGTGTGGCTGAATTCTACCAAACAAATAAGCAAAACCAGTGTCAGTTAGTTTGGTTACATTTGGGTCTGTCTGGAGCTTTATTTTTCTTTTCTTTTCTTTTTGAAACAGGAAATGTATGGCCTGGTAGCACTTGGTAAAACCCCTGGACACATGAAAATATTGGAAAAAGACATTAACAGAGGAGAACACTACCCTACATTGGTATAACACTGCATAGTTTAAAGACTTCATGACCAAGAAAAGATGAAACCTCATATTATTTATGAAAAGAAAGAGTGGAGGTTATTTTTATCCCAATTTAAGGGTCTGAGGTCATATGACAAATTAAATAAGAAGATTCTCTCTACAGCAATTAATCTTATTTTTTTAAATGGTCAACAGATTCTAGAGAATTTTTTTTAAAACTGGTCTACTATCTTGCATTAAATACAGAACAATAAATGAAGGAAAAACAAGTCAGTGAAAGATGAGAATAAGATCTTTGTTTCTCTTGAAATAAATTCAATGCAGCTGAGATCACTAGACTCTGAAGATATGAAATATGAAATTAGGCAGCAGTAGAAACCCATGGTATCAATCTGAATTTATAATATTTAAGCAATGGAACATATTTTTATATTATGATGTTAATATACCCATTTTGGTCTGCATAAAACAGTCGACATTTATGTTATACTTAGACATATTTTTACAACATTATTCTGTTTAATCTCACCATCTTTTGGCTGACAAATCAACTTTCCTGACAAGAGACTTCTGGACAGTTTAGAAAACAAAAAAAAAATGTAGGTTTTACGACAGGCCCAGAATACGACAGACTCTTAAGATCCTACTAAGGACATGTAAGGGCGTATAGGAGAAACACCTAGTTAGTGAAGGCAAAGCTTTCAAATGAAGGTGTCATGGTCAATCATGACTAAACTAGCTGCAAAAACTAGACTCATTTGACTCTAGATAGATAAGGGATATGTACATTTCAATATTCTACATATGACTCAGAGATCTGTGTGAAATCAATTTTTCAAGCTCTTAGATTAGTGAACAGTAACTGTAGTGTGTCTCTATTACTCACTCATGCACTGTCTGGCCAGTTCCAACACAAAGAAATGTCTTCATTTCTCTTCTCAATTTGTGCTCCATCTCAAATCCCAACCTGTTAGAGCCTCAGGTACTAAGTCACTCTTCCTAGCCAAAATTAAGCTCTCTATGTATACACAAATAGTAACAGCTGAAATGATCTCAGGGTCTCTGCTAATGGGTCCCCAATTTAGACTTTGGGCAACTGGATGTAGGGTATGTCTAAGAAGAGATCTTTCACTCTGGAATCATTCCTATGTTGGTCAGGCAAAGCTCCACTTGCCAATCTTTTGGGCTTGGTGCCAGTTTTGTATTTTTAGGCAAATAGAGATTCTGGAACTGGAGTTTTCAAAGTGTGATTTTTCTCTTAAAGAATTATTTTATTCAGAGCTGGTACTAGGTGTTTTCAATTATCTAAATTAATGTATGCTATCACCTTAAACTAATTATTTATTTGATAGATTTAATACATTTTTCAAATTATGCCTATTGCAATATATTCCCAAGCATGAATACAGAAAATGGAATGCATTAATTAAAATATCTAAGGACTGAAACAAATTAAAAAGAAGAGGCAGTCAAATACAGAACTGAGCATCTACCATACACATACACACCACATCTCTCTTCTATGCAAAATGCACCTGCGTGCCCTCTAATCCCTGCCCACTGGGAGGTGCTTTGCTTGTGACAATTTGGTTAGAACAGAGAAGAGAATGATGGTGTTGTGTGAGCTATTCCCATTCTTTTTGAAGCCCTGTACTGCTATGCCTGCCACATTCTGAAATGCCTGTAACTCACCTCTCAGAACATTTTTTATTCTATATCACAAATGAGATGCATATTAATTGTAGGTTAGAAAAGAGACTGGAATGCTGTGGGGGCAGATTTCACTTTAATAGAAAGGATCTGAGTGTGTATATTTTTGGTGTTTACCCTCACATGTGCTTTTACGGCTGAGGATGTGTATTTTCCATGCTGTGATTTTTTTTCTTAATTTTCGCTATCCAATTAATTTATATCACACTAAATTAATAAAATACAGTGAGTAAATGTGATGATAATGCATGAGAAGGAAGATATTTTCCAATATGCATTTCACATATTATAGCCTTAATTGTAATATAATTTGATAAAGCTAGTGTGAAACTTCTTGACCCACGATTCCATGATTTATCTGGGAAGTCTCCCTTTAATACAAAAGTTACATCTTTCACTTTCCTTACATCCTTCACTTTCCAATTTGTTGTTTAATTTTATATAGTTCTCTGTGGTTTCACATTTATTGTCCAAATATCTTCAAAACCAAATGCATTTACTTTCAAAATAGTAGGATTATAAAGTCCACTTTTTTAATACTCAGTCTCACCACATTAACAATACTGAGACATTTTATGTTATTTAATATGTCTTTTAAAATTTATGTTAATGATGTGCTAATGAGACCTCACAGGCTGTAATCCATTGCAGAGGATGTAATAAAGGCTGGTATGAGCTGGACATCCTTGGCAACCAGGCATCAGATTTTTTCTAATAAAGAACACTAGTCAGTTTTCACTCCAATGATATTTGCCATTACAATAATGAAGCAGGTTATTTTTCTTTGTAATAAGATAATTAATGGGCTATTGGCTTTCCGTTTAAATTTCATCTTTTATTTAAATGATTGGAAAGTACAGATTCTGTATTTTTCTTCTACATACTCAAGCTAAAATGTAAAAACCCTTTATTTCATTTGGTTCCCAACATTAGTACCTGAGAGAGACTGTTGTTTTGTCATGTTCTTTTTGCTACTTAGAGGCCCATTATTGAGATAAGATGGTGACTTGAGGTGAATAGCATATAATGCCACCCCAACCAAAGGAAAATGACAGGTACACATCCAAACTCTAATTTGAATGTAAGCTCATAGAGATGGGAAAAAGCTGAGAAACTCTAAGAGTAAAACATCATCACCTTGTAGTGGAAGTCATTTCCTGTTGAAACTAGATTCTACATTTGGGAGGCAGATTTTGTATTTTTTCCAAGCCAGTTCACTTTGTGGCAGATGGGAAGGCTGAGAAGTTCAAAATGCTTATGCACATGACCTTCTGATTATATGGATTTAATAGCATTCTGAATGTTGGTCTTATTACTCAGTTGATGGTCCTTTGAGGACAGAAGCCATACTTTATACATCTCTGCATGGTGCCTAGCTAAGAGCCCTGCACAAACTAGTGAGCAACAAACATGTCTGTTAAATAAAGCATGAGAGGTGAGAACAGAGAGAGATATGAAATGAGACAAGAGTTTTTAAAGAAGTATCTATAAGTAAGTATTTTTTGAAGCCTCTTGTTTTTCTTATATTATTATTATTTTTTCTTTTCGTCATCTCAGGGTTCAAACCCAGGGCCTCACACATTCTAGGCAAGTACAATTGAATGACACCCCTAGCCCTGAAGGTATGTACATTTTTGTGCTGTATACTTTATTTTGGAGGACTCTGAACCCAAACGGCGATCTATTTGCATCTACTGGAGTGCAAACATTGTCCTACTACTTAGATTAACATTCCTGCCTTTGGAATCACTAGAAAGGGATATATCAGGGATGGTCAAGAGGATTCCTCCCCGTGTCAATCAGTCACATTGAATTGCTGGTGATCCTATGGGCTGTGGTATGGAGAAGGTAGCTCATGCTATGCCTGGACTCACTGAAATAAACAGGGACAAGATGGCCACCTATGGGGTGATAGGACAGTCTTCTCTACCTGGTAGCATGACTCTTCTTCAAGACTGATCCCTCATTTTTTTCCAAAGCTGTTCAAATTCTACTTCTAAGATGGCTCTTCAGATCCCTGGTCTTAAACTAGAATTAGTCACTCTCCCTTTCCTGCTTATGTGACACATTATTCTAACCCTTATTCTTATATTCGTCAGTGTCTCTTCATTCATCCATCTGTCTGTCTATCTTTACCTACCTACCTACCAACCTATTTACCTATCTATCTAGTTTACTGTTCATATCAATTCCATAGGATTAGCTGTTGTTGGGGATCAGGAACAATCTTTTTTCACTTTTCTGTCGTTTACATTTTCAGTATGGATGGGCTCCACTTATAGGAAATGCTCCATAAAGGACAGAGAAGGATACTGAACAATGGGCTAATTAATGGCAGACCACCCACCCAACCATTGTACGTATTGAAGGGCTGGTGGCAGGTAGGAGGAATAGACTGACACTGATCTACAGCTATGGAGGCAAATGTAGGGGATTCCAGAGGCGGTAAGTGTCAATGGCGCAAACTCATTTTTGATTTTTTTTTCCAGTTCAAGAAGAGATTAACAGTATCATTCCATCTTGTACTCTGTCAGTGCAGAGAGGTTGAGTTCTACTCAACCATCTGTGATGAAACAAAATAAAAGAAGTGGACATTAAGTAATAAAGGACACGACTCTGCAATTCACAGGTGGGTGGCAGTTCCCCTCTATAAGTCTTAACTTCTTGCCATGGAAAATGGAGACAATGATCCTTACAGGCTAGAATTGAGTGAGGTAAGGTACACAAAGTATTTTGTGTGGTATGCTCAGTAACTCCTGATGTGATGAAGATAATTGTGTCCACTTTTTCCTTTTTCTTCTTTGCCATTTTATTTCCATTTTTGTGATTTTACTTTATATCTAAACTACTTCAATGGTATATGGGTGACAGCACTGTTTACTGGTATAATATATAGCCTCAGTTTTTTTTTTCTTTTTTTACCTATATAAGCCTAAAAAATTCCATGACGGATCACTGGAATGAGAACTGAGGACATGGGACTTCCTTAGCTTTCTGAAGAGGATATGTTTACTGAAGTATATACAGGGAGGACCCTCAGTATGATTGTTCTGAATCATGAATCCTTCAGAATCATGAATCATGATGTATTTGAGGTGGTGAAGTTGGGATAAACACTTATGGATGTACACCACACAGTTCCCCCAGACTTTTCTATCTCCTTCTACTTCCTATTCTAGTCCTATAATGTCTGATATCTAGATGACAGCATAAACCAAAAACTCATACTGACTCCTTATTGCCATTCCCAATCATTTTCACATGTGACCATCTCTGAGCACAGATAGTCCAGCCATCTTTGTTTACAAGGACGAAGCTAAAGACCAAAAAGTTTAGGTGATATCACCATGGCAACCAGAGTAATCAATGGTCAAATCTGTACCAAGATTAATTCTAGAGATTTCAGTTGCTTCAAAGATGGATGAGATAGCAATTTTCTTCGGAGAGGTGCAGGCCTGGCTGTGGTCCCCTAGCTGGATCGATTTCCACATTGTGCTAATGAGCATACAGAAAAATAATAAAAGCAGCTAACGTTTATTAAACACTAAACTCTCAAGGGAGCTGGGGTTTAGCTCAGTTGGTAGAGTGCTTCTCTATGCTCTCTGAGGCCCTGGGTTTGATCTTCAGCACTGCAAAAATGGGAGAGGGACTTGGCAGCACACTCCCCATACAATCCCAATGCAATCTGCCATTGAAAATCCTATTAATAGCAGAGAAGCACTGACATAGTGCCAGGCATGGCACAGTATTGGGTAGTGTTTCGTTCTGTTGTACATAGGATCTCTATAAGTCAGACCTGACTTGATGGCACCTGACAACAACAACAACAACAACAACAACAACAACAAACTCATGCAGTGTGCCAAATGCTTTACATGGATCAACCGTAATCTTTATAAGAAACCTATGAGGTAGTACAATTATTATCCCCACCTTCTAGATGAGGAAATAGGCTTAGAGATATTAAGCCATTTTTCCAAGGTCATTCAGTAAACAAGTCCCAATATTCACGTCTTCATAGCCAGGTGCCATGGCATATGCCTGTAATCCCAATGATGCAGGAGGCAGAGGCAGGAGGACCACAGGTTTGATGGTAGAAGCAGTCTGCATAATTTAACAAGACTTTATCTCAAAATTAAAAAATAAAAATATAAAAAAAGGGCTGAGGGTGGAGCTCAGTGGCAGAGCACTTGCCTAGCATGTACAAAACCCTGGGTTCAACCCTCAGTACTGAAAAAAAAAAAAATTAGGTCTTCCTGAATACCAAGTTCATATTCTTAATCCCTATAGACAGTTTCTCTGTCTCAGTCAGTTAAGCATAATTATTTCTGTTTCATAAGTAGTTTTACACTTTGACTTTGTGCAGGCTTTTTGAAGAAGTGAGAGTGGGTTGGAGTGGAATGAGGGGACATAGGGAGAGAAGGAGGTGGGGAGAAGGAAGAATGTCTCACTCATTCAGCTGCTTGATGCCTTCTGTATTCATTCATTCCTATCACGTGCCAGGAACCACCCTAAGTGCCAGGCCAGAGTTAATGAAGGTAAGTAACTTTCCTGCTCTCATTCAGTGACGTGCTCCAGAGTCCTGCACCTATTTCTTCCTGTGAACCAAATGTGTAGGTCCTCCCAATGAGACAAGGGCGTCATGCTGTGATGTCCGCTGCAGCTTCCTTTGGACAAGCTCCTGTAGGATAGGAGTTGCCTAACATCTGTTACAATGGGAGAATGTTCCTGAAAATACATGCTTGTTTCTCTTAAAGCCACTTTTGAGGCTCCTGTTTTGATTTTGGGTTTGCACGGTGCACTGTCTATTCCCCTCCCTCGGAGTGAAGTGGACCGAATTGCAGCCTTGAAGTTGTGCGTCACGATTGTGAAGCCGCAGGCGCAACACTGTGCTGTTGGCTGGTAACTGTTTCTAATTAGCAGACAGGCTACATCAATGCAGGCTTCTGAACGCACAACAGGATACAGCCAGGGGCCTCCTTGCTTTCTGTCACTAAGAGTGGAGGTAGCTGTAAGGCAGTGCCTAGGTGGGCCTCTTCCCCATAGCTCTTCTAATGAATCTCAAAGCTTTCCCGGGTATTAGTACCCCCTCTTCCACTCCACACCAGGGACTGCCAGTCATTAACCATCCTAGACAGGGTAGAATGGAAACAACAGTGGATCCCCTGATATGCTCAGCATTTATGACTCCCGTATCATCTGGCATCACAGAGCAGTTTTCTGAATATTTCTCTACAACATTTCTTCCCATCAAACTAAAATGGCAGCTTTAAAGGGAAAAAAAGTTCTGAGTAAAGAATAAAATTTTTCATAACAGAATTTGATAACTCAGGGCAATCATGCCATTGAAAAAGAAAGAACAAGAAAGAAAGAAAAGAAGAAAGAAAGAAGAAAGAAAGAAAAGGAAGGAAGGAAAAGAAAGAAATCTGGCTTTCTCAAATGACAGCAGGCACATGGCCCAGTGAACTGTGGATGGGGCCTGGGCCTGCTTTTCAGAGGCTTCTTAGCAAGGCGCTCTGAGGCAAGCATGCAAACTACAGCAAGACTGAGCCATACACAGGGCAGCTTTGGGGAAGGCTTGGTCTGAGAAGTTGGAAGGGGGTTTCACATGGAATCTCTGGGTGAAATCATGCCCACCATTGCTTCTCTCAACAGGACAGAAGGGACACTGCTGTGGCCAATGCAATATGGTGAACAGATGTTTGCCTCATGCAGCGGAGGGAGCTAGCTTTCCAGAGATAAAAAGGTAGTAGAAAGTGTCTCAGGAACAGGGTGGAAGGAAGCTCAGTATTGGGAATAAAATCAAGTTCAATGGCATCCTCCAGAAGCTTCTCCAGTTTGAGATCCAGATGCAAGAGAATATAATTGAAGAAGCACTGCTGACCAGGGAGCTCTGAGAGCCTTGGTACCTTCACCTGGGATGACTGCACATTATGACTATCCTGAACCTTTTGTTTACATTTATGTGTTCACTTCACACCCTGACTCACATCCTTTGTTTCCTTCCCAACCTCTTAGCCTCCGTCCAACTATTGACATCTACCCTAAGCTCACCTTTTCCCAAGTTGACCTCATCCACCTGTAAGGCAGCCAAGGGCCTTTGCTTACTCTCAGAGTCAGCTGACTACACAACGGCCTGTAGCCGAGCCAGTGTATCTTTATCATATTTGTGGTCCACCTGCCCTTTGTTTATCTGCTTCTGTACACATACAAGTTAGCTCTGCAAAGTCCTCCCATGAGGCACATAGTGAATAGTGTCTTATGCCACCATAATGCGAGCCAAGAACTTTTCTTATAATGTATCAGGAACATCTTTGTTCATGTCTCAAAATCCAGTGTCTTTTTTTTCCTTTTTTCAAGAATGCACCTCATTTTAAGAAAATTTAATGTGTGAAAATTCAGATTCAGGTATGGAAATTAAATGTACACATAATTTTCAGGAGCCCAATTTACTGCAGAATTTTCCAGGAGGCAAATATCACTTTTTCAGAGTCACTATGGAACTCTGCAGCAACGTTTTTGCTAGTTTAATAATTGAGGTACTGTGAGTGGTATTTTGTGAGTGGGGCTCAGGAAACCTAGATTGGACAGTCTTGTATAAAAAAGGAAGAATCCCCCCAAAATCCTGGAGCCTAAAACATAACTCTTTCAGATATTATCACAACATATGTATAAAGTTTTAATATATGTACATAGACTGAATTTTCTAAGAATGCGAATCCTGTATAAATCAAAGGAGATTGTATTTGCTTTGTTTGGAACTTCACCAAGAGGTTTTCATAATCTGGAGGAAAAAAATCCCACATCACTACAATGGGTAATGGCAGCAATGAGGACAATGCAGTGAGCCGGTTCCCAGGGACTGTGGGACTCCAGTGTCTGTTTGCATTGTGGCTGCTACCTTCATGGTAATAGGATCAGTATTAGTAATAGCAACATGAATGGTGATACATTGTATGCCTTTAAAAATATTTTCTAATCTTGTCATGCCTGAAGTTTTTACTGATAGAATTTGTTACTTTATTTTTTAGCTCTCTTATATTATATATTATTTATTTTTTAAATTTAGTATAGATTATATATGAATTTCTATATAGGATCGAAAAGAAGCTGTTATTTTTTCTCTTGATACAGGGTCTTACTATGCAGCTCAGTTTGGCCTCAAATGTGTGAACTTCCTGCCTCAGCCTCCCAAGTGCTGGGATTACAGGTATGTGCTACCATTCCTGGTTTACAACTTAGCTTTCTTTTTTTCTTTGTGATGCTGGAAATCAAACCTAGGGCCTTGCACATGCTAGGCAAGCACTGTACCACTGAGCTACATCCAAAGACCTTACTTTTTCAAAATGTATGTACATACATACACAGTCACACATATAAAGGCAACTATCTGCAGCCATAACATGCTGGCCTCTGATCCCACCTGGTCTTGGAAGCTAAGCAGGGTTGGCCTGGCTAGTCCTTAGATAGGAGACCACCTGAGAATACCAGGTGCTGCAGGCTAGGGAGAAGGACCTGGCAACCTACTCATGAAACAATCCACCATTGAAAACCCTATGAATAACAGAGAAGCACTGACAATAATGCTGAACATGTCACAGTGTCAAAGAGTGTTTTGTTCTGTTATACATAAGATCACTATGAGTCAGACCCGACTCCATGGCACCTAACAACAACTACATAAAGGAGACACTGGGTTTTATGAAGATGAGAACCACTGGCATAAAGTAACATGTGCCTGCCATTCAGACAGAAATATATTTTCCATTTGCACAAATAGAAGTTATTTCCTGCTGTACTAGGTAAGAACAAGGGCGGGTATGTGTGTGAGAGATTTTCAACATATGTTATGAAATAGAAGGTCTCTAAAAGGTGTTCTATTTAATAGTATTTTAATTTAGCCAGCCACCAATCAATCAATCCCATGTGTGCCTAGCTCATTTTCATCCCACTGTTTACTGAAAGGTTCCTTATCCTATCACTTTGCTAGATAGCAAGGAGATTAAAACATGTAGGGCTCAGACTATTTAGAAGCATAGACTGCCCTCTCTTGGAGGGCAATCTATATGAAGACAGTTGTTTTTCACGAACTTGGCATTCAGCACCTTGACATCCAATACATCAAATTATGTTTCTTTAGGTTGAAGTTCTGACTTGCTCCTGATCCTTTCTTTCAACATTGTTGTAATGCAATGCTGGGGTTCCATAATCAAGTTAGGTGACAAGTGGCCAATAGGACTATATAGCATCAGGGAGAAAGGAGCAAAATAACCTGGAGTAGTTTGAGGAGGATGGAATTTAGAGTTGGGTGGATTTGGGTCCACGTCTTGGATCTCCCACTTAGTACCTACCTGCATTGGGAAGGCTCAATATCTTTCTTTCTAAAAGGCCTCACTGAACTGATTTGAGGATTTAATGAGATCACACATGGAAAGCCTTCAGTAGAACACCTGGCCTATAAAAGGCACTAAGCCAAATGCATTAATTGCTATCATCTCCTTTTCTTTCAACCTTTTAGATGAAGCCTGGGACCTGAGAATAGGAAAAGACCACAGAACTCATTTAGCCAAAGGCTCCATTAGACCATACATGTCCTCTGTACATGATGAGTGAAACATCTCAAGCTCATATTGATCAGTGGTAACTAATTCTATTTTGGTGACCTGAATATCTTAAGAGTCATAGTAAAATAAGAGAATATTTGAAGTTAACTTTTTGAAAATGATAATAAATACCTCTCCTCTGCAACCATCTCCCTTTCCCTGCCAAAACAGCAGTGAGTCATAAAAGCAGAATAGGTGGCCAGCTCAGCTATTATATCTACTATCTTAGATTTATTTTTTACTATTTTAGTGCTCAACATGTTGAGAAAAATTTCTCTACAGAATAGTCTCCTAAGCCTGTTTGTATTTGAGTTTAAAATAATAAAGAATACAATACAAGGAATAAATAAATAAATAAATAAATAAATACATTCTTTGCCATGAGTATAAGATAATTTATGGCAAAATTCTCTTAAGATTTCTCAAAGGCTACCCAAAAGAGGGCATGCAGCCATAGCCCTGTGGCATCTGATCCCCAGATCTCTGAAGCTAAGCAGGGTCTGGCCTGGTTAGTACTTGGGTGGGAGATTGCCTGGGAATACCAGGTGCTGTAGGCTTGGGAGATGGACCTGCAACCCACTCCCTGTCTGGGCATAAGAGGCTTTCCTTGTATGACTTTGATACTAATAGGATTATTTCTTTCCTGAAAGAGATCCTGCCTACAAGTTACTTCCTTTTCCCCCTAATTAAAAGCTGTGAATTTTGCCTTAAGAAAATAAAAATTAAAAAAAACCCAGCATGATTAGCTAGCATAAGGAGTCTCCAGCTAAGCATTTGACTCATAGATATATTCTCTGTCTCTGATGTTCTTCAACCTACAGTCTATTCTACAGAAAGTAACAGAGGTACATCAACAGTAGAAGTTCAATGGAGAAGAGGAAAGACAATGCTAGTAAGTCTACAGACTGCTGCAGTTCACAGATGGGACTGTAGGTGAGATTTTTAACCTGATATATCTTTGGACGTGGCTGGGATTTAGCTCAGTTGGTAGAGCGCTGCGCTGCAGTCTCTGAGGTCCCAGAGTTCAATTCCCAGCACCGCAAAAATGGGAGAAGGACCTGGCAATCCACTCCCAAGGAAATCCTGAAACATTCAGCTATTGAAAACCCTATGAGGATACCGACTCGACGGCACCTAACAACAACAACATCTGTGGAAATAATTTCATTGTTTTCTGTATGAGTTTGTCATTTCTAAAATTAGGGTAAATTCTGCATGGTTTTGTCATTTCTAAAATTAGGGTAAATTCTTGCTTTGCTTTTACCACAGGTATGTAAAAGGACACAGAATAGACCACATGCTATATGATGTAAATATTAAGGTGACTGGAAGGTGGAAAAGTCCATAATACTACCATGAGAACTCTATACCATTCTTGAATGATGCTGTCTGGGTATTCCTTGTATTAAGCTTTTCTCATTTTTACAACAATACAGCCACACTAACCTTCTTATGGGCTGGGATTTGGCTCAGTTGGTAGAGTGCTGCGCTGCAGTCTCTGAGGTCCCGAGTTCAATTCCCAGCACCGCAAAAATGGGAGAAGGACCTGGCAATCCACTCCCAAGGCAATCCTGAAACAGTCAGCCACTGAAAACCCTATGAGGGTCGCTATGAGTCGGATACCGACTCGACAGCACACAACAACAACAACAACAACAACAACAACAACCTTCTTATGCATACTTTGCATACTGTATCTCTTTCTATCCATTTGCTTTCAGCCCATCTGTCTTGTATTAAAAGCATGTCTTTTGTAGATAGCATGTCACTGAATTAGGATTCATTTTTGCATTTTTGAAAATCTGTGGCTTTTAATTGGAGTGTTCATTTCTTTAATTTTAATTTAATTACTGCTATGGTTGGTTGGAGTCTGCCATTTTATTTTTTTACTTGTCTTCTGTTTTCTTTTTCTTTTTTGCCCTTTTGCATTTTAAAATTATTTGAATAATTTTTCAGAAATCTATTTTTCTATTGCCTTTTTTAAAAAGCTACATTTAATATGGGCTGGGATTTGGCTCAGTGGGTAGAGCTCTGTGCTGCAGTCTCTGAGGACCCGAGTTCAATTCCCAGCACCGCAAAAATGGGAGAAGGACCTGGCAATCCACTCCCAAGGCAATCCCGAAACAGTCAGCCACTGAAAATCCTATGAGGGTCGCTATGAGTCGGATACTGACTCGACAGCACACAACAACAACAACATTTAATATTATTATTTTTCTGGCTGCCTAGAGATTACAATGTATGTCCTTAACTCTTTGTCTACATGCAGTTACTATTTCATCACTTCATGTAAGTTGTAGGTATCTTATACCCACGTGAGTTCACATTCAGTTTCCCTTCTTTTATGCTATATTGACTATTTGTATTACATTTAGATATAAGTCCAACCAATTATAGTTTTGCTTTAAACAGTTATATTGTTTGTAAATAAATTAAGAGGGAAAGGGCAGTAATTTTAAAACAGTATTTTTTCAGATATTTAGCATTTTCAGTGCTCTCTATTCTTTTCTGAGGATCTAAGTTTCCATCTGGTGTTATTTCCTTTCATCCTGGAGAACCTCTTTCAGTATATTTTATACTTCATCTCTGCTGGTGATGACTTAGCTTTATGTGAAAATGTCATCATTTAGTCTTCATTTTATAGAATATATTTGCTGAGCAATAAATTCTAGTTTGACAGTTTCATTCTCTTTCAGCATTTTAGAAATATTGCTCCATGTTCTTTTGGAATTCAGAGTTTTTGCTGAGAAACTGACCATTGATCAGATGGTTTCCTTCTATGGAATAAGCCATTTTTTCTCTTTCAAGATTTGCTTTTTATCTTGTGATTTTAACAGTTTGACTTTGATGAGACTTGGTGAGGGCTTCACTGGTTTATTCTGCTTTGTTTTCACTAAGCATTGTGTATTCATATATTTTTGCCTTTTATCAAATTTGGTAATTTAATGGTCTTTAATTCTTCAAATGTTTTACCTGTCCCAGTCTCTCTCTTCTCTTATTTTTGGATTCTATTTACATGTTAGGCTATTTGACATTATCCAAGGGTTCTCTGGTCTGCAACCACACCACCCTGGCATCCAATCCTGTCTGATCTCGGAAGCTAAACAGGGTCAGCCTGGTTAGTCTTTGGATGGGAGACCACCTGGGAATATTGGATACTGCAGGCTAGAGAGAAGGATCTGGCAGCTCACTCTTAAAACAATCAGTCATCAAAAACCCTATGAATAGCAGAGAAGCACTTACATAGTGCTAGGCAACACCTAACAACAACAATGGGTCTCTGAGGCTTCATTTTCTTGTCCAGTCTTTTTTTCCCTATTATTCATGTTGGATAATTCCTATTGATCTTCAAGTTCACTCGCTCTTTTCTTTCACATCTCCATTTAACAATTAACTGTGTCAGTGAATTTTTATTTCAGATATTGTATTTTTTCAGTTCTACACTTTTTATTTGGTTCTTTTCTAGTGTTTATATTTCTCTAAGGATAGTTCCTACCTTTTCCTCCATTATGAGCATCATCTAGGATAGTTATAGTAATTATAGCAACAGAATCAATAGATTTCTTTTCTCTTGAGAACATATCCCCCTACCATTTTTTTTGTATGTTGAGTGGCTTTGGATTATATTCTAAACATTGTGACTATTAAGTAGTGGAAATCCTGTGTGCTGTTATTTTTCTCTGACAAGAGTTGCTTCTTTCATTTTGTTGTTGTTAGGTGCCATGGAGTTGGTGTCTGACTCATAGCAACCCTGTGTACAACAGGTGAAATAGTATTGTTAGTGCTTCTATTTATAGGGTTTTCAATGGCTGATTGTTTTTTGAGAGTGGGTTTCCAGGTCCTTCTCCCAAGCCTATAGCACCTAGTGTTCGTAGGTGGTCTCCCATTCAGGTACTAACCAGGCCTGACCGTGCTTAGCTTCTGAGATCTGACAGGGTCAGAGGCCACAGTGGTACAGCTACAGGCAGTCTTTCATTTTAGTCAGAAATTATTGCGTAGACATGAACTGTTTCTTACGTGGTTGCTGAAGTCTTCATTAAGCTCTTTTATTTTTAGATTATTTGCTTTAAGTCTGTACTTTGCCTCATAGTTTAAAAGTGAGAGATATGGGTAGATGGAATTTGGGGTTACTCCCTCTGGGTTTTTCCTTTGGGGTTCCTTCATTCTTTTCAGTGTGTTCTGGTTCCCTGGGCTAGAAAGAATGTGACCTGTTCCTGCTCCACCATAAAAGCTCCTCCCCTGCTTCCTGGAGTGCACTAGACCAACTGTGTTTAGCCTAAAGCTATACACTAGGAAGACTGCAGCTAACTCACACAGATCCCATTCTACACGTTCCCAACTGTCTGCTCCCTATTACAGCCTGCCTTCTGTCTACTCTACTG
Organism: Pedetes capensis; assembly: GCA_007922755.1. NCBI lineage: Eukaryota > Metazoa > Chordata > Mammalia > Rodentia > Pedetidae > Pedetes > Pedetes capensis. The sequence continues at coordinate 1,644 of VMDO01024975.1, read as the reverse complement.
TCGCCAGCTTTGAGTGTTGTAGTGTGTCAAAGTTTATAGCTATTTTCTGCAGGAAAGTCACCCAGTAGGGGCTTATTCCATCATTCCCCGAAGCAGAAGATACTTTGGCACTTACTGTGAATGTGGAAAGCTGTAGCATTTCAGCAAGCCCCATTACTCAGGAGGAAATAGAACATTAGAACTGCTTCAGATCTGAGCCATTCTCTTAAATATCAACTGACATTTTTCTCTTTACTGATCAATATCACAACCATTTAAAGATGACTTATTCTATCCTTAATTACCCAACCAAAACTGTAAAAGACAAAAATTATTTTAATTTGGTAGGATTTGGTGCTCAGAAATTCATCTGGCTTATGTACCCATTTCCTAAAATTATCTCTGGTTCACTTCCAAGACTAGACAGGTGATACTTTGAGTTTTGCTATTCTGTTTCCTACAGATGTCCAACCTGTAGGTTGAGAAATGTGCATGAAAGAAAACTTGATCTAGTTCACATTGCCAAACCCTGCCCCCTTTCTTTTCTTCATAGTTGGATTTACAGGACCACTACAACTTTTGGGTTAAAGGTTTTATGCTACTGGTTATTTACCCCCTAAAGCCACAATCATCAATGACATCATAATCATTTCCACAGTCACAATTTGTGTGTCACAATCTGAGAAGTAATGTATTTAGATGAAAAACATATTACAGGGCCTGATGCAGGGGCACACACCTGTAATTCCAGCAGCCCAAGAGGTGAAGGCAGGAAAATCACAAGCTTGAGGCCAAGGCAGCCTGTGTAACTTAGTGAGGTCTTGTTTCAAGAAAAAAAAATTAAAAAAGTATAAAAAATGGGCTAGAGCTGTAGATCAGTGGTAGAGTGCTTGCAATATTGTTGTTGTTGTTAGGTGCCGTCCTGTCGAGTCTGACTCATAGAGACCCTATGTACAGCAGAACGAAACACTTGCCGATTCTGTGCAGGGAAACCATCTTATTTATGTTTAAGCCCATTGTTGCAGATACTGTGTCAATCCATCTAGTGGACGGTTTTCCTCTTTTGTGTTGACCTGCCATTCTCCCAAACATGATGTCCTTCTCCAGGGATTGATCTCTCCTGATTACATGTCCGAAATATGTAAGATGCAGTCTGGCCATTCTTGCTTCCAAGGAGCACTCTTGTTGTACTTTTTCTAGGACAGATTTGTTGGTTCTTTTGGCAGTCCATGGTATATTCAATAGACGTCTCCAGCACCACAATTCAAAGCATCAATTCTTTTTCTGTCTTTCTTGTTCAATGTCCAGCTTTCACAACCATATGATGCGACTGAAAATACCATGACATGAGTCAGATGCACCTTCATCTTCAATGTGACATCTTTGCTTTTCAATTCTCTAAAGAGATCTTTTGCCACAGCTTTTCCTAGAGCAATGTGCCTTTTGATTTCTTGACTGCTGCTTCAATGGGTGTTGATTATAGAGCCAAGCAAAGCAAAATCTTGGACAACCTCAATCTTTTCTCCATTTATTGTGAAGTTGCGTGCTGACCCAGTCGTAAGGATTTTTGTTTTGTTGATGTTTAGTCGCAACCCATATTGAAGGCTATGATCTTTGATCTTCATCAGTAAATGTTTTAAATCCTCTTCATTTTCAGCAAGCAAA